>JAESUZ010001249.1:0-63754 GCA_017311185.1 Proteles cristata cristata
CCCACAACCAATGTTACCTCATTCCTCTTTATCCTCTTCCCTCTAAAATTCTCTCCTCTCAACCCAGGAAGCCATGCTATACTTTCCACCAAATTGCCTGGCTGTCCTATCTTGTCTGTAGCTTGGTCTGGGCAGGAGGACTCCCAAATTTCCCACAAGCTCTTCAAAAAGTATAGACTCATTTCTCTCCTGATCTTTTCCTTTTCTCCTAAATCAGACCTTGGTCACATGCCTCCATCACAGAAATCTATTGCCTGCCATTCTTCCCAGGCATATGATCCAGGGTAACTTGGCTTCCCTTTATAATTTTTTAACGTTTATTTATTTTTGAGACAGAGAAAGACAGAGCACGAGCTGGGGAGGGGCAGAGAGAGAGGGAGACACAGAATCTGAAACAGGCTCCAGGCTCTGAGCTGTCAGCACAAGGCCCGATGTGGGGCTCGAACCCACGGAACACAAGATCATGGCCTGAGCTGAAGTTGGATGCTTAACTGACTGAGCCACCCAGGTGCCCCACTTGACTTCCCTTTAAAAACAGGTGATGATAAGGCATAAAATAAATTGGTAGTGTTACCACAGTACCACCGTACATATCACAGAGTCCCCAAAAAGTGTACATAGCATGCTCTAGAATGGCCTGAATTCCACTTTCCTTCTACTCTCCATGATTTTTTCCCATCCCCAGAGACCTCTCTGATGTGTAGTTAGCCCCCATACATCAAAACTACCTTTTTTGTGGCTCCCTCGTAACAGTCCCAATTATCTTCACAACCTTAGACTCATAAAGCCAATCAGCAGCAGATTTAGGACTGTGAAGATATTAGGCCTAGCCAAGAAGAATCTGGGTTGTGTGGTGCCCCCAAAAATTCATAGATTTTTATAGATGAAAGGCATGTCAGACATTAATAGAAATGGATAGTGTACCAACCTCGTCGACTATAGGAGTATACGTTTCATGTTCTCCAGAATGGCTATTTGGCAAATACTGCCTGACAAACATTTTAGCAAGCTTCTACTGGCTTTTTCTATCCCTTGAGACACTAGTGCTGTGACACAGGTTGCTGGGACATTTTGAGCAAACTGCAGAAAGTGTGTGGAGGCAGAGACGCATTTGGAATATCAGGATCTAAATGGTTACTTGGGAAAGCTGAGAGGCCCAAGAAAGCTAGTGCTAAGGATATTTTCTAGGAGCTCAGGAATGTGGTGGGGTGTTCCTGACCTCTTTGAAATAAAAATTGAGGTGTTCCCAAGAGCATCCAGTATCAAAAATAACTTTTGTGAATTCAAGATGCACCACAGGAAGGACCTAAGCCAAAGTATTCTGAGACCCTGGGGATACACCAAATTCCTTTCTGTCCCTTCTTGACCTGTACTCACCATAATTTAAACCAGTAAGCCTATCCCTTCAATGGACCTAGTCTGCATCAGAGTACACACCAGCCACACCTCTTCACCACCCCCCTTCCCAGCTGCACTGTGAGGTCTTGACCGGAAAGTCCCAGCCAGCCCTCCCCCTGAGTCCCCTATGATCACCTGCTTTGAAGTTTGTTCCCCAGCAGTAAACCTCTTCCTGGTAAAGTAGTGGTTTTTCCAAGTTTATTACACACTCCAAAGGGCCCAGCTCTAGGCCTGCTCACACCACATGAATGCAAGGGTCTAACTTCAGCCCATTCCCCGCTACCTCTCATGAAGTTTCACCCAGACTTTGCCACTGACTCTGAAGGCCAACAGCCTGCCTTCAACCACAGGGCAATGCTCAGCAGGTGACCTCTTAGGTAACCTAGGCAACATCAAGAGGCCTTACCCTGGCTGCCTTCCCAGGAGCCCCTGAACTGAATCAAAGCAAGGAAAAGGTATTCCCAGGGGTGAGTGTGGCAGTGACTTTCCTCCCAGTTGTTCCACAGAGTCCAGGGACCCCCCCCCCTACTCTCAGGCACCAATGTAGCCTGGTAGTCTCCACCCTGGACAGCTTGATACACACTGTAACTTTCAAGTGGGCCCCACACACTGCAGTGTCAAGGGATCACAAGAGGTACCAAGAGCTCGAAACCTGTTTTTCAAAGGCAGCCCAATGAAGCTGGGGGAAAAAAAAGATGGGTCCTTTGTTCAGAGTGGTAGGAGAAACTGTCCAAATGCCCAGGGAATCCGCAGGTGAATGCCCGAGAATTCAGTTTCTGTGTTCAATAAATAACCCCGAAGCCCCCCCAGAGGGCAGCAGAAGTACATATTGTGGCAGCAAGAAGAGGGAACACTTCAGCCCCAGGAAAACACTATGAAAAACCACATATTCTGAGCTGTGAACTTTGGGCAAGTCTCCAGTGGAGCTGTCCCTAGAAGACACAAGAAGGAGTCAGCCTTGAGGTAGAGGACATACAAAATCCTTCACTTCTTCTCTAGACTTCTCATCAGAACTGCTGAGAGGGCATGGTCGTTAGCTTTCTGAGAAAACGGGATGGCTGCTCTGACTTCAGGAGCCCACAGTCAGATTCAATGCGAGGAGAATGCAAATTTGTAGTCTGGTGGCCACCAGGCCTAGAAAGCTAAGGCTATGCTCCCTGGCCCTCCT
Source organism: Proteles cristata cristata (assembly GCA_017311185.1). NCBI lineage: Eukaryota > Metazoa > Chordata > Mammalia > Carnivora > Hyaenidae > Proteles > Proteles cristata. The sequence continues at coordinate 2,567 of JAESUZ010001249.1, forward strand.
TGTTTTAGGGAAGAAGACCATTTCCTCCACATGCGAAAGCCAGATAAGTGGAGGCCAGCATTCCCGCTAAGGCTGAAAGAGACATTCCGCGGAGAGTGGAGAGACTCTGAGTGCTAGGGAAGGCAAGGCTCAGGTTGGGGGAGGCGTGGAGTGAGTCTCAGGGCCCAGCCTGTCAGCCGCCTTACAATTCTCTGGCAGGAGACGTCGGAGACCGTCTCTCTGCTTGCTTTGGGGTTCAGCTCAGAGGGCACGGAGATGTGCTTAATTCCTGAGAGGGACAGAAGACGGCCTGGCCTGGCTGAGCCATAATAACCACCTCAGGCAAAGAGACGCGCGTGCACCCCACTCGCATTCCCTCCCTCCCTTTTTGTCTCCAGCAGACAGACACGCCTGCCTTGCGATTGACTCGGCTCAGTCACCGGTATTCTTAAAGTGTTTTTGACAGAAAACACCTACACTCCCCGTACAGGAACAGGGGCTGCTGCGAAGATCTGCAGTACGGTATTTCTCTTAAAGCCCTCCCTGTCTCCCAACTCTCTACTCTCTCCGTGACTTCGCACCCCCTTCCAAAAAAATCTGCAAATATTTCCTCCCACTACACATGGTCAGAATATTAAAAAAAAAAAAAAAAGTGCGTCTGGATTTGTCCCAGGGCAAAAAAAGTTCATTCCTTGCATGTGATCAATGAATATCCCAGGTCCCACCCAGGGGACGCCTTGTGCCTAGTCTCCAACAGCTAAGGGTGCCCAGAGCCCCGCAACACGCGCCTCAGCAGCGCGGTGGGCAAGGACAACGGGGGAGGAGTCGAAGAGGAAAGCTGAAGGGGCGCCTCGGACTGAGAGGTCAGAAGTCCGCAGCGGTGGGAGCAGAGAACGCCCTTGCCTAAATGCTAGGAGGGGAGCGCGGGGCCACTCACCTGCTTGGAACTCTACTTGGCGATTTTTCTCTCTTTCCTCCTGCAGCAGCATGGAGTAGAGGATTCCAAAAGAGTTCTGGATGCCAAAGATGGAGCCGTTGCACCAGGTGGCAGCGAAGACCACCATCCAGCCGAAGCCACCTTCGGGGGGCTGGAAGCCGCGAGCGGTGCCGCGGGTCTCAACGGTGGGCGTGGATTTGGGTTCATGCACTGGCTCGGGCTCAAATTCCAACTCTGGGAGGGGTGCAGGGTCCGGTAGGAGTTGTGGCTCTGGCTGTGGCTCCGGTAGGGGCACTGGCACCGGCTCAGGCTCGCGCTCTGGTTCGGGGCTACCCACCCACTCCTGCCGTTCCTGGTCTGCCTCCCGCCAGGGCCCCTTGGCTTCCTTGCTCGCCAGGCTTTGCAGCGCCATCTCGGCAGGGGGACTGTGGCTGCTCCAGCGGGAGGAGCCGCTGTGTGGCTGGTACTTGTTTCTGCCGCCGCCGCCTCTGCTGCTGCTGCTGCTGCCGCTGCTGCTGCTCGGAACACTGCTGCAGTCGTTCCCGCCTCCTCCCGGCTCTGCGCCCCAGCTGGCCAGCCTGTCCCGCGACAGACGGTCCCTCGAGTCCTCTCCTCCTCCTCCCACGTCCAACCCCCCTTCAGCTCTCCCCATGTCATCTCTCTCCTCCCCCTCCTCTTCTCCCCCCCACCTCTTCCTCCCTCAACAGGCAGCCGCTAGAGCCTTGCTCTTCTCCCTAGCCCTTCCTGCTCCCCACACTCGCCACCTACTTCAGCCGCTGCTCCCTACCTCAACTTCCTTTCTAAACTACTGAATCCTGTCTTCTTTGCCCAATAGAAGGAGAGTAAAAATGTTTTTTCCACAAACTGTCCTGTTTCCCGTGACTTCTCCCCACGGGCTCCAAAAACACATTGATCAACCCAGAATTTCCAGGGAAGACCCCACTGTCTTTTGCTCTCACTCCCTTCTTCCTCTGACTCAGCCTGGAACTGTAGTGGTCCCGAGCACTCCAGGACGAGAGCTGAACTTTGAGAGACCCCACCCTGTCCTCGGGAGTCCCTTTGTCTCCCACTTGCGCTTGAGAAAAGCGACCTGGAGGGGGAAAGCCCAGGCTTCGGTCAGAGGGTGGGCACAATCTTCTAGAGCCCGGGGTCTCAGCCTCCCATGGCCCTGCGAACCCCCCCCCCCCCGCCACCAACTCCCCACCAGGCTCTCCCAGTTCGCCCCCGCCCTTCCCGGCAAATCCCTGGCTGGGCGCGAAGGGGAGGAGACAGCTCGGCAGCGAGGCCTGCCCCTCCGTGCAGTCAATCAGGGTTTTGTTTGCGCCAACCTGGAGCCCTGAGGAGCCTTAGAGGGCCGGGTCTGGGTCGGGGACTAGGCCAGGAAGGGAAGGAGGTGCAGTGGCACCGGAGGGGGCCGGGCCCGGGCGGGGCAGGAGCCTAAGCTCGGTTCACGCTCCTCCTGGCTCTCGGCCCCGCTGTGGGGAACTAAGAGTCCGGGCCGGGTCAAGCCGCCAGTTTGGACTAGGGCCGATCTTCCGGCCCTCAGGACTCTGTGGAGCAGCTGGGCGAGGGTGTCTTTCCAGCACCCACCGCTCAAGTCCGCCCACCTCAGGCTTAGATACGTGGGAATTCCACCGAATGTCCCAGACTAAGGTTCCAGCCCTGCGAGGGTAAGCGAGATTTTGATCTCCAGAGAGCGCAAGGGTCCCAGGAGACGGGATGGGTGATCTACCCTATGGGCGGCCTGGCTCCCTGCTGTGTCCAGCCTCAGCCCTGACGACCCGCCCCGCGATCCCGGAAAGTTCTGCCTCCGCTGAGGGCCCATGTGTCTTATGCACTAATCATGAGGTCGTAGTGTGGTTACTAAGCTACTCTGCTCTCCACCAGAAGGCCGGCCAGCGCCAATCGGTTTCTACCCAGCATCTCATTAACCTTCTTGCTGGGTGAAAAGACTATATGCCCGGTGAAAATTCAGCTATGGGCTCTGCCAGATGCCCACGAACGTAGAGTTATTAAGCACGTAAAAGCAGACCGAACTAGGCAGAACATAGAGGGGTTTCAGGAACTTGCCTACAATGAAAGTAATCTGTCCAAATTCACAAATGGCCAGAGCCATACTGGTGAGCAGAGCAGGCATTGCTTGAGCGAATAGAGCGCCTTCACTGCCACCTTTTTAATCAAGCACAAAACCTGAGGTTCAACGAGGTCACGGCATTTTTTAGCCTAAGGTCATGAGACAAGTCAAGTACAAGCTGGAATTCAGGGCAGGTCTCCATACATGAAAGCCTCACTTCCTAAGCTTCACCACAGGAGTCTAGGGCTTGGTTTGGGAGAGGGGCAGAGGAGGGAAGGCAGGATTTGGCTGAGCAATCACAGTAGGTTTCTGGAAGAGGTTGTGGCCTAGGTGGGCATTGAATGTTGAGAAGGAGTTTAACAGTCTGAGCGTAGGGGTGGGGTGTCCCTGCCTAAAAGAGAGAAAGCACAAAGTCATAGAAGGCCTCTATTCATAGAAGAGGTAAATAAGTGAAAGTTAATCAGGGCAAAAAGTTAATATGTATGTAACCTTTTCCAGGAAACATTTGCATTTTAATAAAAATTCACAATGTATTAGCCATGAGTGACAAATCATGCAAATAAGGGGCACCAGAGCTAAAGATCTGTTTTTTGTCAGGAGTCTCACCATACACATGACCAACTATTGCCCCAGGGGACACTAGCCTTGGTGTCCATTTCCAGGAACCTGAATAAAACGCTGAAAAAAGGTTATTTTCAATCTCACAACTAGGAATAGACCTGAAGTCTTGCAGCCCATCTCATACCCTACTGTTTAAATTCAATTTCCACAGTCTTTAAATGAGTTTTTAGATACCTGAACTGGGGGGTGAGGATGGGTAATACCACTCATTGAGAATCTCCTGTGAACCTAGCATTGTGCTAGCCCTCTACATATGTGGTCTCATATAATCATTACAACCCTATAAGACTGGGATGGAGTCTCCTGTGTTATAACTGAGGACACAGAGGCTCTAAGAGGTTAAGTCAGTTGTTTAAGTCTAAAAAACCAGTAAGAGGTAGCACAGGGATCTTTGCTCATTTGTGTGAGCTCCAAGGTATGTACCCTGCTTAGAAGACAGGATCACATAAACACCATCCCACCCTTCCAGCAACACATGCAATACTGGCCACTTCTCCCCTCTTAAATCAAGAGTTAGCCACCCAGCCACCCCTCAAATCTATATTTTAGAAAGGAAACTGTGACGACTGTGTAGAAAGATGCTGTGGCTTGAAAAGATAAGAGGTAAGGAAACCAAGCAGGTTAAAAAATATTGATAATATGAAATGGGGCACTGACTATGAGGATGAACACAAAGAGATCGCTCTGTGAACCACTATTCTAATAGAGTTGACAGATTTGGGCACTGAGGGAAAAAGAAGAAGCAAAAATGATGCTGACATTTTTTGCTTGAGTGAAGGAAAGAGTGGTTTAACAGTGACTTTTTAAAGTATTTTTAATTTAAATCCAAATTAGTTAACATAGTGTAATAACGATTTCAGGAGTAGCATCTATCGATTCATCACTTACATATAACACCCAGTGCTCATCCCAATAAGTGCCCTCCTTGGTACCTATCACCCATTTAACCCACTCCCCCACCCACCCACTCCTCCAGTAACTCTGAGTTTGTTCTATTTAAGAATCTCTTACGGCTTGGCTCCCTCTCTGTTTTTTATCATATTTTTGCTTCCCTTCCCCTATGTTCACTTGTTGTGTTTCTTAAATTCCACATATGAGTGAAACCATATGATATTTGTCTTTCTCTGGCTGACTTATCTTGTTTAGCATACTATATTCTAGTTCCATCCACATTGTTGCAAATGGCAAGATTTCATTCTTTTTGATTGCCAAGTAATATTCATTCCATTGTCCATGCGGGTCTGTGTGTGTGTGTGTGTACATACATATGTATATTATATCTTCGTTATCCATTCATCAGTCAATGGACATTTGGGCTCTTTTCATAATTTGGCTATTGTTGATAGTGCTGCTAAGAACATTGGAGTGCATGTGCCCTTTGAATCAGCATTTTTGTATCCTTTGGATCAATATCTAGTAGTGCAATTGCTGGGTCACAGGGTAGCTCTATTTTTAATTTTTTGAGGAGTCTCCATACTATTTTCCAGAGTGGCTGCACCAGTTTGCATTCCTACCAACAGTGCAAAAGGGTTCCCCTTTCTCTGCATCCTCACCAACATCTGTTGTTTCCTGGAGTTGTTAATGTTAGCCATTCTGACAGGTGTGAGATAGTATCTCATTGTAGTTTGATTTGTATTTCCCTGATGATGAGTGATGTTGAGCATATTTAAATGTCTGTTAGCCATCTGGGTGTCTTCTTTGAAAAAGTATCTACTGGGTGCCTGGGTGGCTCAGACGGTTAAGTCTCCGACTGTGGCTCAGGTCATGACCTTGCGGTTCATGGGTTTGAGCCCGATGTCGGGCTCTGTGCTGACAGCTAGCTCAGAGCCTGGAACGGATTTCAGATTCTGTATCTCCCTCTCTCTGACCCTCCCCTGTTTACTTTCTCTCTCTCTCAGAAATAAATTTTAAAAAGCATTTAAAAAATGAAAAAGTATCTATTAATGTCTTCTGTCCATTTCTTCACTGGATTATTTATTTTGGGGGTGTTGAGTTTTCTAAGTTCTTTATAGATTTTGGATACTAACTCTTTATGAGATATGTCATTTGCAAATATCTTATCCCATTTCATCAGTTGCCTTTTAGTTTTGCTGATTGTTTCCTTCATTGTGCATAAGTTTTTATTCTTGATGAGGCCCTAATAGTTCACTTTTGCTTTTGTATCCCTTCCTTCTGGAGACATGTCAAGTAGGAAGTTGATGCAGCCGAGGTCAAAGAGGTTGTTGCCTATTTTATCCTCTAGGATGTTGTTGGTTTCCTGTCTTACATTTAGGTCTTTCATCCATTTTGAGTTTCTTTTTGTGTATGGTGAAGAAAGTGGTCTAGTTTCATTCTTCTACATATCGTTGTCCAGTTTTCCCAGCCCATTTGCTTAAAAGACTGTCTTTTTCCCATTAGATATTCTTTCCTGCTTTGTCAAAGATTAGTTGGCCTTACATTTGTGGGTCCATTTCTGCGTTCTCTACTCTGTTCTATTAATCTATGTCTCTGTTAATGTGCCAGTAGCATTCTGCCTTGATGATTAGAGCTTTGTAATATAGCTTGAAGTTGGGAATTGTGTTACTTCCCAGCTTTGCTTTTCTTTTTTAACATTGCTTTGTCTATTCAGGGTCTTTTCTGGTTCCATACAAATTTTAGAATTGTTTTTTCTGGCTCTGTGAAGAATGCTGGTGTTATTTTGATAGGGATTGCATTGAATATTTAGATGGCTTTGGGTAGTATCGACCTTTTAACAATATTTGTTCTTCCAATCCATGAGCATGGAATGTTTTTCAATTCCTTTGTGTCTTTTTCAAATTCTTTTATAAGCTTTCTATAGTTTTCAGTCTATGGATCTTTTACCTCCTTGGTTAGTTTTATTCCTAAGTATTTTATTGGTTTGGGTGCAATTGTAAATGAGATATATTCCATGATTACTTTTTCTGCTGCTTCATTATTGGTTTATAGAAATTCAGGGCGCCTGGGTGGCTTAGTCGGTTAAGCGTCCGACTTTCGCTTAGGTCAAGATCTCGCGGTTCGTGGGTTCGAGCCCCGCGCTGGGTTATGTGCTGACTGCCAGCTCAGAGCCTGGAGCCTGTTTCAGCCTGTGACTCCCTCTCTCTCTGACCCTCCCCTGCTCACGCTGTCTCTCTCTCTCTCCTAGAAATTAAAAAAAAAAAAGAAATGCAACCAATTTCTGTACATTGATTTTATATCCTGCAACTTTGCTGAATCAGTTCTAGCAGTTTTTTGATAGAGTCTTTTGGGTTTTCCATATCATCTGTAAAGAGTGAACATTTGACTTCCTCCTTCCTGATTTGGATGACTTTTATTTCTTTTTGTTGTCTGATTACTGAAGGTAAGACTTCCAACACTATGATGAATAACAGTGGTGAAAGTGGACATTGCTGTCATGTTCCTGACCTTAGGAGAAAGCTCTCAGTTTTTCCCCACTGAGGATATTAGCTGTGGGTCTTCCATATATGGCCTTTGTGATCTTGAGGTATGCTCCTTCTATACCTACTTTGTTGAGGGTTTTTATGAAGAAAGGTTGCTGTATTTTGTCAAATGCTTTTTCTGCATCTATTGGGAGGATCATATGGTTCTTATCCTTTCTATTATTAACATGATGTATCAGATTGATTCATTTGTGGATGTTGAACCAGCCCTGCATCCCAGGAATAAATCCCACCTGATCATGGTAAACAATTCTTTTAATGTATTGTTGGATCGGGTTTGCTAGTAAAGAGTGGTAACAATGTTAATGGAGCTGGGGAATTAGGAGCCAAATCAGGTCTGAGATGCCTGTGACTTCTGGTCATTTCTCTTTCTAAATAATCCTGTCAATTACAGCTCTAAAATACAATTTTAATCATGCCATTTATCTGCTCTAAAACTTTCTTTTAAAAAAAAAATTTTACGGTGAGATCATGACCTGAGCTGAAGTCGGATGCTTAACTGACTGAGCCACCCAGGCACCCCTTTAAAAACTTTCAATGATTCTCCATTTGAATCAAGTTTAAATTCCTCAGCCAGGCATAAAAGGTCCTTTATGGTTTGGGACCAACCTTACTCACTCAGCAAATATTTACTAAGAGACTCTGTCTGCCAGGCTCTGTACTAAATACCAAGGACACACACAAAAAATACCTGGTGCCAGTTTCTGAAGATTCAACCTGTCTAGCACTATTCTCTGTCACTTTGTTCCCCCCTGTTTTCTTCCACTTAGGCTCCAAACACACTGGATTACCCACCATTCTGTGACTTATAGGCACCTGCTTTGCTATCTCAAACCTCACCACCCATTCCTCTCACTGTTCTCCAGTTGAAATTCTAGGTCTTTCCTGAATCTCCAGAGTCAGTTCAACAAAGTAGATAGGAGGGATTGTCTTGATTAAAGAGGCATGTCTCTTGTTCTTCTTATGCCATTCAGTCATTCATTTCACAAATAGTTATTGAGTAACTATTGTGTGCCAGTTAAGTTACTATGTCAGGAGCTGGAAACATACAATGATCTTTGTCTTTGTGGAAAGACATTCTATGGAAATGTCTTTGTGTCTTACATTCTATGGAAATATTAATAAAATTCTCTGGTTTATACAAGTGAAAGAGTGTGCTTTCTTTCTGTCCCTAACAGAAACAAGCCAATATGGAATCATTCCAATTGCTTGTGTCCTTGAATACTCATACTAGTGGGTGAAGCAGAGCAGTGGTTCTCTGACTTGGTCACACATCAGAATCACCTAGAGAGTTTTAATAACAGTGCTGACTCCTCAGTCACACTCCACATTTGCAAATCAGAATATCTGGCAGTGGTAGCCAATAATTCATGGTTTTAACAAGTCTCAGTAATATAGATGCACTGGCAGGTTTTGAAATCACTAGACCAAAACAATAGCAACTCAAAATTTAGATCTCAAAGACTAGCATAATTTCTGTAAAATGTCTTTGAAAGCTTTGTGGACCAACATAAGGATGTCAGTTTTCAATGTTGCCATGTGAGGATATGTATCATCAGTAGCATATCATTAATGAAATGATATTTTAATATTGAAATAATGAAAATTTATAATGATCATAGTCATTCTTAGGAAAGGTCAGCTGGCAACAATTTTTCTCATGTGTCAACAGACTGATGGAAAATGTCAAACTATCATGGATCTGTAGATTAGTGCTTGGGATTCACTAGATTATATGACCTTTGAAAGCCCTTTGGTCCCTGACATTCTCTATTTTAGGCCAAAGGTATTTCCTTGTTTTGGGGCTTTTCTATTTTTAAATAGAATTTTTCTGGCTAGAGTAGAATTCAGTAGGTCATTCTCATTATCCCCCTGCTCTATGTCTAACTCATCCTAATTACTTGAGATTAGATGATGTATTTATTAAGAACTTTCTCAAAAAGGTGAGTACATAATTCCCCCCCCCCCTTTACTCACTTTCCTTTAATTCACCTATATGAGGGTAACTTAAGAGTTCTGATGACACAGCATCACTTTGGATCTAAGAGTCAAGTGAGATTGATTGTGAAAAAGAGACAAGGTGCTCTAGTAGTGGTCAAAAAAGTTCAAAAACAGAGAAGACTTAGGTTTTATTGTCCATAATCAGGAAAGAGCACTAATAGGAACTCATATTACTGGGAAATGAATTTGAATATTGACACATTCTGATGGGCAAAATGGAGGTGTGGAAAGGAAAATATATTGGATGTAGCCTGATTTCAGCTTGAGCCAATGGCTATTCATAATAATAGGTGCATAAAAACAAATCAATTGGCCATATACATGGATCCTTCTTCCTGAATGCCAAGGAAGGAATTCTGTTCAATAGTTGATCTATTAATAGAACAAGCTTAGAGGAGAAAAGATGACAGTAGCAGCAGAGCATTACAGAAAAGAATGATTAGGAAATACTTAACCTTCTGAGGGCAAGCACGGAATAGCAAAGCTTGAAGTGAGAGAAATAAAGTTTGTCCTCTGTATTTGAGTCTCTTATGTTTTCCCTCCCTCCCTCTCTGTTTGTAACTATTTTCCCCCTTCTCTTCACCCACGGTCTTCTGTTAAGTTTCTTAAGTTCTACATAGAAGTGGAAACATATGATATCTGTCTTTCTCTGACTGACTTATTTCACTTAGCATAATACCTTCCAGCTCCATCCACGTTGCTGCAAATGGCAGGATTTCATTCTTTCTCATTGTCAAGTAGTATTCCATTGTGTATGTTAATCACATCTCTGGCATTGAGAAGGCATTTGTTGGGATAAGCACTGGTGTTGTATGTAAGCAATGAATCACAGGAATCTACCCACAAAACCAAGAGCACACTGTATACATTGTATATTAGTCAATGTAACAATAAATTATATTTTCTAAAAAAGAGTGGACATTGCCTGTGTTGCATCTCAGTGTCCTTTCATAGACTGTGACTTCCTTGAACATAGGGTCAACATTATTTATTTTTGTATCCTTAGCATTTAACATGATGCCTGACACAAAGAAGGTACAATCAATCAATTTAGTTACTTCATATAACAAAACCCATATACAATAAGGATGAGGTTCATCTTTCAGGTTTTTTGTGAGGGTTAGAAATAAACCAAGAAACTTATTCTTAAGTGTAGAGAACAAACTGATGGTTACTAGAAGGAAGATGGGTGGGGGTTGGGTGAAATTGGAGATGGGAATTAAGTGCAATTGTGATACGCAGGGATTATGTATGGAATTGCTAAATCACTATATTGCACACATGAAGCTAATATAACACTGGATGTTAACTTACTGAAATCTAAATAAAAACTTAAAAAAATAAAAAATAAATTAAAAAAAGAAATAAAATGTGGGAAGCACCTAGCATAGCACCTGGCATGTAGTAGGCACTCAATAAATGTTAGCATGCAGTTTGTGGTCAATTAATGTTAGCAGCAAGATGGTTTGAAGATTGCCTTCACTGAAGAAAAGAAAAAAACAATTTAGTATGTTCTTTGGTATTGGTTCAGTTACAAAATCTAGAAAAAACATGGAATGTCAGAACTGGAAGGGACTTTCCACAAATTCTAAAGTCCTCAGTTTACAGATGAGAAAACTGAAGCCTATAGAGGGGAAAAAGACTTACTTAAGGTACCAGCTAAATTATCTAAGATTTTCCTTCTAATTACTTCAAATCCTGGTAAAAGGCAATATGATACACAGGTACACATATAAGGTAGGGGCATCATTTTACAATTAACACAGAATGACATTAAATCATTTGTCCAAGGACCTATGATTCACACTGTGGCTATCTGGCTCCAGAGTCTGTGATTTTAACCACTACACTTTTCTATCTCAGAACTTATAAAATTATATTAAAATTACCCATTTAACATGTCTTCCCACTAGAATCTAACCTTTTTGAGGGAATGACACTGTTTGACTTCCACTGTGTATAGATATTCATTCATTTAACAAATACTTATAGAGCAATATTATAAACTAGGACTTGCTGGCCCTAAAGAACAGGCTGTATCTTTAAAGCCAGGTTACTTACTTCTGTGGTACTGTTGATGTTCATTTCCCTTTTGCTATAATATTCTTCCCTTTACCATTGTCTTGTTAAACACTTCAGCTTAGTCTCCTCTGTCCTATGGAAGAAACAGTTTTGTGCCCATGCTTAGGTTAGGTTGTTAAAGGAGAATAATTTTTGAGAAACTTCAGGGGGAGCATGAAATATCAGAGGCATGATAAGAACTAGGAGTTCCCCAACACATGGAGAAGTTTCTTTCAGTAAATGCTTTGGAAAACTACATTTGGTAGGTATTTTGTTTTGTTCAATATAGGAAGTGCTCTGGTCTTACAATATCTTTTGCCTGCCTCTTCCCATTTGCCCTTCTAAGAATTCACAATCTAGCTAGAGAGATAAGTCATATATATGTAGTAAGATAACTCCCCAAGCACCAAGTAAGTGGTAGAAACACTAACTGCTGAAGAGATCCTAGGACAGCAAGGTGAGGGAGACTTGAGGGGTGGAGCAGGTGGGTTTCAGTGTAGCAGAGGGAAACTAGGAGTAGACATTGTGTATCTGCATTCCAAGATATTGCCTGGTCTACCTCTTTGGGGGTGACTTCTCAGACTCCAAGATAGCTACAGACCTAAGGCCTGTAGGGACCCTTAAAGCCCTTGTACAGAAAGTTTCTAGAGAGTAAGAGACAGAAAAATTAAACAGTTGTGGGCCATAAAGCCAGAACCAGGTATTAGCAACTGAATTAGAGGAGAGTGACTTGTATGCTCTGGCCCAGGGGCCAAGTTTCAAGTCCAACTTGCTGACCCTGCAGATAAAGAAATCCTGTTAAAGGACAGGAAAACATTATCCAAATAGATCAGGGGCAAGGATGCAAGGGGCAGGAGCAAGGGAATTAGTGGAGGGTAAGGACAAAGAAGGGGCAGTTTATTTTCCTCTTTCAGTACATATTTAGAGAGTTCCTTCTGTGCTTGATTAAACTCAGTTTTTCCAGGGCTTATTTTTGGATGAGGGAAGAAACAAGGAGGAGGAATGTATTTTGTTAAAACTTTCTGAAACCTGGAGATGTTAATCTACGTGTCTAAAGAAATTCTGTGAGTGGGACCAGAACCCCTGCCTCTTAGTTCTTTAACTGTAGGACATTTCTCCATGCCATACTACTTCCTACTATGTCATTCAACTGCTTAAAAATATGAGATGGTTCCTTACTGCCTAAAGAATAAAGTCTAAACTCCTGAGCTGCCACATTGGGCCCATCATTTTGCAGGCCCTGTTCAATTCTCCTTTAGTTCTTGGGCCACTTTCTACAATTATATTTAAACCCAAGCAGCATAGAGTTCTTTCCTACTTCACTGACACCAAATGCTCTTGTCTCCTTTTTTGCAACCTTTTCTTCCCCAAATTGAAGTAATTTTACCACTAACACCTACATACCCACCACTGGATTCTACCATTAACAGTTTTACTATATTTGCTTTAACACATATTTGTCCATCTAACTCTCCATTGATCCATCAACCCATCTTATTTTTAATGCATTTCAAAGAAAATTGAAGACATCAGTATATATTTCCCATTATAGAAATATTTGTACACACATTTATATACACAGTTCAATTTTTTGCATTTTCTTTTCTTTTGAGGTAAAATTTACATACAGTGGATATGTAAATTTTAATGGAATATTTGCTGTGTTTTGACAAATGCATATACCTCTATAACCCAAACTTTTATCACGATATAGAGCATTACCACCACTCCAGAAACTTCCTTCATGTCCCTTCCCAGTCAAACCCCCACCGCATTTTTAAGAGAACCACCATGGATTAGTTGTGTCTTTTCTAAAGATTCATATAAATGGAATCATACACTATGTGGACTTTTGAGGATGGTGTCTTTCACAACATAATGCTTTTGAGATTAAGCCATGTTGTGCTGAGTAGTATTCTACTGTATTTGTATTGTTTTTAACCCAGGACATCTGGGTTGTTCCTAGTTTGGCACTATTATGAATAAAGTTTTTATGAACATTTGTATACAAGTCTTTTCATGGACATATTTTCATTTCTTTGGGGGAATATATCTAGAAGTGCAACTGTTAGATCATAGAGTAAATTGTATATTTAACCATATAAGAAACTGCCAGAACTCTTTCAAAAGAAGTTGTTCCAGTTTACACTCCAGACAACAATATATAACAGTTCCGTTTATCCCATATCCTCACCAATACTTTGTATTTTCATTTAAAAAAATTATTTTAACCATTCAAGTGGCTGGACAAGTGGTTTTAATTTACAGTTCCCTGATGACTAATGATGTTGCGTATTTTTTTTCATGTCCCTATTGGCCAATCATACACCTTATTTTGTGAAGTGTTTGTTCAAATACTTTGTGCATTTTTTGAAACTTTTAAATTTTATTTAGTTTTGAGAGAGAGAGAGAGCAAGTAGGGGAGGGGCAGAGAGAGGAAGACACAATCCGAAGCAGGATTCAGGCTGACATAGGGCTGGAACCCAACAACCATGACATGACCTGAGCTGAAGTCAGATGTTTAACACATTGAGCCACCCAGGCACCCCTATTTTGTGCATTTTTAAAATTGGCTTATTTATTTTTTGTTATTGAGTTGTAAGAGTTTTTTTTTTTTTTACATATCTTGGATACCAGTCCTTTGTCATATATATGTTTTGCAAAATTTTCTCCCACTCTATGGTTTGCCTATTGATTTTTTTTGAGAATGTCTTTTGATGAGCAGACATTTTAATTTTGATGAATCCAGTTTTATTTTCTTGTTTGAATATTCTTTTCTGTGACCTGTTTTAAAAATCTTTGCCCACCCCCCGTTATAGTCTCCTGTTTTCCTCTAAAAACTACAATTTCAGGTTTTATGTTTAGACATATCCATCTCAAATTAATTTTTGTATATGGTATAAGGTAAGGGTTGAGAGTCTCTTTTTTTCCATATGGATATCCAATTATTCTTGTACCATTTGTTGATAAGATTTCTATTTCTCCTATTAAATTACTTTGGTAAGGAACAAAAGTAATTTGTTTTTCGTTATTAGCTCTTTTATTTAGAAAAGTATATAAGTAAAACTTACTGAAGTTTCACAAATGGAACACTCTCATTTAACCAGGACCCATATCATAGCAACCATATCATTACCAGCAACCATATCATTACTAGAAGCCCTCTGTGTGCCTATTTACAGTTACAACCTCTCCTTCTGCTGCAATGGTAACAACTATCCTGATGTCTAATAACATAGATTAATTTTGCCTATTTTTACACTTTATATAAATGGAATTATACATTGTGTACTCTTTTGTGTCTGGCTTCTTTAATATTATGTTTATGAGAGTCATAATGTGTATAGCTATAGTTTATTCATTTTCATTCCTGCATATTATTTTGTTGAATGAATATACCACGTGGACATGGATAGTTGGGTTGTTTCCAGTGTTTGACTATAATGAATGGTGCTGCTATGAACATGTCTTATGTTGCACATATGTATATATTTCTGTTAGATATATACTTGGGAAATGGAAATACTAGGTCAGAAGGGATTCATTGCTTCACATTTTAGTAGATGCTGCCAAACAGTCATCTGAAGTGATTATTTCAATATATACACTCACTAGTAGTTGCTCCACATCTTTGACAATACTTGGTATTATTTGTCTTTTTCATTTTACTTATTCTGGTGCAAATGATGTTGTGATTTTATTTTCATTTCCCTAATTAAAAGTACTTTTCATATTTTTACCAAATATTTGTTTATCCTCTTAGAACTGTCATATTTTTACCTGTGACAATTCTGGTGGGTGATTTACTTCCCTTTTTACTTAATAAAAATCTGTTTTACCTTTAAGGTCCAACTCTAATGTCACTTCTTTAATAAAATACTTCCATATCCTAGGCCATATAAATTTTTCCTCAGAATTCCCACAGCATATTTTACTCAAGAATAATATTTCACTTTTATTGGGAATCTATTTTCACCCATTACTGGGTTAAACTATTTGTTAGAGCAACTCTAGCTTTGTGTCATGAGGCCTATCTCCTTGTAATTATCTCCCTTGCTAGGCTGGGAGCTCTCCAATGGAAGAAACTCCACCTTGCTTAATTCCTTTTTTTTTTTTTACAGTTTATTGTCAAATTGGTTTCCACATAACACCCAGTGCTCACCCCCAAAAGTGCCCTCCTCCATGCCCATCCCCCCCATCCATCAGTCCTCAGTTTTTGTCAGCATTCAAGAGTCTCTTATGGTTTGCCTCTCTCCCTTTCCCCCACCATTTCGCCCCTTCTTCTCCCCCTTGTTCCTCAGTTAAGTTCCTCCTAATCTTCCTATACGTTCAAACATATGATATTTGTCCTTCTCTGCCTGACTTATTTCGCTCAGCAGCAACTTCTTACTTGGCACATCCCCAAAAGCAAGGGAATCAAGAGCAAAAATAAATGATTGGGACCTCATCAAGATTAAAACCACCTTGCTTAATTCTATACACTCTCTTCCATTCATTATCCCCACACTTACAGCATGACAAGCACATAGTAGACTCTTAATAAACATCTTAAAAATTAAATGCTTGTTGTTGAATACATGGTATACATTACTTTGGATCTGCCCAGAGCCTCAGCAAATGGTTGATATTGCTGAATTAATGCTGAAACAGATTTTGTATGGGAAGGATTAAATCAAGTTACCGAAAGCTCTTCCATACCCTTAAGGCTCAGAACTAGACCTTGGATTCAGTTTCCTAGGCTGGAGGAATAGGAGCTCTTCTTCCTAGACAACTGTAATGATCCTGGAATATCAATTTATTTTTTAAGTTTTCATTTAATTCTAGTTAATATACAGTATGATATTAGTTTCAGGTGTACAATATAATGATTCAACACTTCCATGCAACACCCAGTGCTCATCACTGTACATGTACTCCTTAATTCCCATCATCTATTTAACCCATCCCACACCACCTCCTCTATGATAAAAATGTTTGTTCTCTGTAGTTAAGAGTCCATTTCTTGGGGGCGCCTGAGTGGCTCAGTCAGTTAAGCATCCAACTTCGGCTCAGGTCATGATCTCATGGTTTGTGCGTTCGAGCCCCGCGTCCGGCTCTGTGATGACAGTTAGCTCAGAGCCTGGAGCCTGTCTCGGATTCTGTGTCTCCCTCTCTCTCTGACCCTCCCTAATCATGCTCTCTCTCTCTCTCCCTGTCTCAGAAATAAATAAAACACTAAAAAAATATTAAAAAAAAAAGACTCCATTTCTTGGTTTGCTTCTATCCCTTTTTTCCCCTATGCTTATTTGTCTCTTAAATTCCACATATGAGTGAAATCATGGTATTTGTTTTTCTCTGACTGACTTATTTCACTTAGCATAATACTCTTTAGTTCCATCGACATCATTACAAATGGCAAGACTTCATTCTTCTTTATGGATGAATAATATTCCATTGTGTGTGTGTTTGTGTGTGTGTGTGTGTGTGTGTGTGTGTGTATACCACATCTTCTTTATCCACTCATTGGTCAATGGATGCATGGGCTTTTTACATGATTTGGCTATTGTAGATAATGCTGATATAACCATTGGGGTGCATGTAACTCTTTGAATTAGTATTTTTGTATTATTTCGGTAAATACCCAGTAGTGCAATTGCTGGATCATAGGGTATTTCTATTTTTAACCTTCTGAAGAATCTCCATATTGTTTTCCAGAGTGACTGCAACTCTTTGCATTCCCAACAAGTGTAAGAGGGCTCTCCTTTCCCCACATCTTTGCCAACACCTGTTGTTTCTTGTGTTGTTGATTTTAGCCATTCTGACAGGTGTGAAGTGATATTTCATTGTAGTTTTGATTTGCATTTCCCTGATGGTAAGTAATGATGAACATCTTTTCTTATGTCTGTTGGCCATCTGGGTGTCTTCTTTGGAAAAATGTCTATTTATGTTTTCTGCCCATTTCTAATTGGATTGTTTTCTGGGTGTTGAGTTTTATAAATTATTTATGTATTTTGGATACTAATAGAATGTCAGTTTAATGGAGGGATAGATTTATATTTCCAGTATCTAGAAGAGTATCTAACACATAATTGATGTTTAATAATTGGTTGTTGTGGCTAATAAGGTGGTCAACAAAGTGGCCTGAGCCTCCACCCTTTAGCATATACTGTCCTGATGTTTAAATGCTGTGTTAGTGGCTGCTTCCTTCAAGTTATGTTCTTTCAAAATACCAGTCCCCAAAGAGAGGTGACTCACTCATTTTTTCACATGTGCATTATGATTCACTCATCACAAAGTAACTTCATGTCCAGTATCCCTTTTGATCTATGCAGTAATTTTCTGAGGTGGGCAGGTAAGGGATTATCATGCTCATTTTGCAAAGGGAAAATTGAGGCCTGGAGAAGTGAAATTATTTTACTACAAGTTACCCAACTCGTAAATGAAAAAGCTAAGATTTGAACACAGGTTTTCTTATATCCATCCAGAAATGTTTGTGCTGCAAATGAATTTATCAGATTGGTAAGGTGGGGGTACTTGAGAGTCCCGGTAATGTGAATGGAGTGATAAAGAACCAGAGAGAAAACTACCAACAGGGAGAAGGATCCTGAAGGAAGAGGTAGGGAAAGAGTTAAAAATGAGTCTAGTGCTATCTGCCTTTCTCCCTACTCATTGCCTCAAGAGCCCCAGTTTTAGCAGGAAGGCCAAGACTGTTACCTACACCAGTGGAGCTCCCTCAAAGTGAACACTCCTCTGATTTGGAGGTATCCAATCCAGGGAATACTTACGAAGGAAACAATATTTTAGGTCTTCTTCTTATTAGAAGATTTAGTTTTAGGGGTTTGGAAATTTTGGGGTGTATAGATAGTGGTAAAAGCAGCCCTCAGAGCCCTGCCAGCTAATTAACAACAAAATCCCTATGTTCAGATTTCTGGGGAGGTATTACATGTGTGAAGGAGGTGGGAGTGGGCCCGAACTTCTCATCCAATTGGGGAAAGACAAATTGAGCTACCAGAATCAGATGATAATAATCAGTTAGAAACCCATTTCCAACACTTCCTTTTTGAAGTGCCTAATGAACAAGTCTGGGAAGGGGAGGAGGTTGGTAAGAGTCATAGCCCAGAGCTCAGTACTCTTGGAGGTGAGTTTCTGGACACATTCAATTTGTTCATTCCCATTTGGAGGGTGGGTTCTGTGTTTGCACATGAGATAAAGGAGCAGGGGAAAGGAAGAGACATTGGTGAAAAATGTCAGTAGTAAAAAAGAAAAAAAACTCAAAGAACTCCATGGGGATGGCCTTTGTCTGGCAATAGGTTGCCAACCCTAGACTTTGAAGGATATTTAACACCTATCAGTCCCCATGGTTGAGAGGAGAGAAAATCCATTCCAGCCCTCTAATCAGCTGTTTACTGGGCTGTTTCACCCACTGGAATGTGAGCTCCTTTCTTGTGTCCTCAGGCACATGATAAGAGCTCTATAATTTCACATTGTGCATATGAGCAAATGAGTCCAGACTTTGGAAGTTGAGACCTCACAAATACTTGGCTCAGTGGTATAAAACAAATCATAGTACCCCACATTTGCCTTGGGCCTCCTGAGCTGTAGTTTCTGTACCAGGCCTGATTCAGTACTCCAATAGTTTATTTTTCCCCCCTCCCTTCTTTCTTTTTTTCTTTCTTTCCTTCATTCCTATAGGAGAGTCTGAATGATGGAGAGGCTTCCTAATGCCCTTGGAATCTGGTACTGTGAAAGTAACAAAGGACTGAGAATCAGCAGACTTGGGTTTAAGTCCCATCTCTGTCACTGAGTGACCTCAGGTGAGTTCCTTACCCATTCTGGGTTTTTTACTGTCCTTATCTGACAATAGAATGAACCAAGAGGAGTACTTTCCCAACTGTGCTCTTTAGTGCCACAGAGTGTCATTTCCCAAAGTGTAATATAAGGACACGAGACAATTTTAGGTGTTACAGAAACAGATCTTAAATTTCAACAGCTGTGTGTTTATTTTAATATGAATTAGGAAAAAAGTATGCCTAAGGCATTAAAATCTATGATATTACATAGAATAAGACTGAATTCATTTAAGAAAAAAAGTGAGACCATTTATTTTATTATTTTTTTTTTACAAATAGTTTATTGTCAAATTAGTTTGCACATAACACCCAGTGCTCATCCCCACAAGTGCCCTCCTCCATGCCCACCCCTCCTCCCCCCCACATCCACCAGTCCTCAGTTTTTGTCAGCATTCAAGAGTCTCTCATGGTTTGCCTCTCTCCCTTTCCCCCACCATTTCCACCCTTCTTCTCCCCCTTGGTCCTCTGTTAAGTTCCTCCCAATCCTCCTATATGTGCAAACATATGATATTTGTCCTTCTCTGCCTGACTTATTTCGCCCAGCATAACACCCTCAAGGTCCATCCATGTTGCTACACATGGCCAGATTTCATTCCTTCTCATTGCCATGTAGTATTCCATGGTATAGATAAACCACATCTTCTTGATCCATTCGTCTTTTGATGGACACTAGGCTCTTTCCATGTTTTAGCTATTGTGGAGAGTGCTGCTATGAACATTGGGGTACATGTGCTCCTATGCCTCAGCATTTCTGTATCCCTTGGGTAAATTTCTAGCAGTGCTATTGCTGGGTCCTAGGGGAGTTCTATTGTTAGTTTCCTGAGGAACCTCCACACTGTTTTCCAGAGGGGCTGTACCAGTTTACATTCCCACCAACAGTGTAGGAGGGTGCCCGTTTCTCCACATCCTCGCCAGCATCTAGAGTTCTTTGATTGGCTCATTTTAGCCACTCTGACTGGCGTGAGGTGGTATCTCAGTGTAGTTTTGATTTGTATTTCCCTGATGAGGAGCGATGCTGAGCATCGTTTCATGTGTCTGTTGGCCATCTGGATGTCCTCTTTGGAGAAGTGTCTGTTCATACCTTCTGCCCATTTCTTCACTGGGTTGTTTGTTTTTCGGGCGTGTAGTTTCGTGAGTTCCTTGTAGATTCTGGATATTAACCCTTTATCTGATATGTCATTTGCAACTATCTTTTCCCATTCCGTTGGTTGCCTATTAATTTTCTGGGTTGTTTCCTTGGCTGTGCAGAAGCTTTTTTTTTTTTTTTAATCTTGAGGAGGTCCCAACAGTTTATTTTTGCTCTTGATTCCCTTGCTTGAGGATGTGGGTTGTGTAAGAAGTTGCTGCGGTGGAGGTCAAGGAGGTTGTTTCCTGCTTTCTCCTCTAGGGTGTTGATAGTTTCCTGCCTCACATTCAGGTCCTTTATCCATTTTGAGTGTATTTTTGTGCATGGTGTGAGAAAATGATCTAGTTTCATTCTTCTGCATGTTGCTGTCCAGTTCTCCCAACACCATCTGTTAAAAAGGCTGTCTTTTTTCCATTGGATATTCTTTCCTGCTTTGTCAAAGATTAGTTGGCTGTATACTTTGGGTCCACTTCTGAGTTCTCAATTCTGTTCCATTGGTCTCTGTGTCTGTTTTTGTGCCAATACCATACTGTCTTGATGATGACAGCTTTGTAGTAGAGGCTAAAGTCTGGGATGGTGATCCCTCCCGTTTTGGTTTTATTTTTCAGGATTACTTTGGCTATTCGGGTCTTTTGTGGTTCCATACAAATTTTTGGATAGTTTGTTCTAGTTTTGAGAAGTATGCTGGTGCACTTTTGATTGGAATTGCATTGAATGTGTAGAGTGCCTTAGGTAGTAATGACATCTTAACTATATTTATTCTTCCTATCCATGAGCATGGAATGTTTTTCCATTTCTTTGTGTCTTCTTCAATTTCCTTCATAAGTTTTCTATAGTTTTTATCATACAGATCTCTGTTTCCTTGGTTAGGTTTATTCCGAGGTATTTTATGGTTTTTTTTGTGCAATTGTGAATGGGATCAGTTTCTTGATTTCTCTTTCTGTTGCTTCATTGTTGGTGTATAAAATGCAACCGATTTCTGTACGTTGATTTTGTACCCTGCCACTTTGCTGAATTCTTGGATCAGTTCTAGTAGGCTTCTGGTGGAGTCTGTCGGGTTTTCTATGTAGAGTACCATGTCGTCTGCGAAGAGTGAAAGTTTGACTTCCTCTTTGCCAATTCTGATGCCTTTGATTTCCTTTTGTTGTCTAATGGCTGATGCTAGGACTTCCAGCACTATGTTAAACAACAGTGGTGAGAGTGGACATCCCTGTCGTGTTCCTGATCTCAGGGGGAAAGCTCTCAGTTTTTCCCCGTTGAGGATGATGTTCGCTGAAGGCTTCTCATAGATGCCTTTGATGATGTTTAAGTAGGTTCCTTCTATCCCAACTTTCTCAAGAGTCTTTATTCAGAAGGGATGCTGTATGTTGTCAAATGCTTTTTCTGCATCTATTGACAGGATCATTGGTTTTTATCTTTTCTTTTATTGATGTGATGTATCACGTTGATTGATTTGCGAATATTGAACCAGCCCTGTAACCCAGGAATGAATCCCACTTGATCTTGGTGGATGATTCTTTTTATATGCTGCTGCGTTCGATTTGCAAGGATCTTGTTGAGAATTTTTGCATCCGTATTCATCAAGGATATTGGCCTGTAGTTCTCTTTTTTGCTGGATCTCTGTCTGGCTTGGGAATCAGTGTGATGCTGGCTTCATAAAATGAGTCCGGGAGTTTTCCTTCGCTTTCTATTTTTTGGAATAGCTTGAAAAGAATTGGGATTAATTCTGTTTTAAATGTCTGGTAGAATTCCCCAGGGAAGCCATCAGGTCCAGGGCTCTTATTTGTTGGGAGATTTTTGATCACTGATTCGATTTCTTCACTCGTTATGGGTCTCTTCAGGTTTTCTATTTCTTCCCGTGTGAATTTTGGTAGTGAGTGTGTGTTTAGGAATTTGTCCATTTCTTCTAAGTTGTCCAATTTGTTGGCATATAATTTTTCATAGTATTCCCTGATAATTGCTTGCATTTCTGAGGGGTTGGTTGTAATAAGTCCATTTTGATTCATAATTTTGTCTATTTGGGTGCTTTCTCTTTTCTTTTGGATAAGTCTGGCTAGAAGCTTGTCAATTTTGTTTGCTTTTTCAAAAAACCAACTCTTGGTTTCATTGATCTGTTCAATTGTTTCTTTGGTCTCTATGTTGTTTATTTCTGCTCTAATTTTTACTATTTCTCTTCTACTGGGTTTAGGGCGTTCTTGTTGCTCTGCCTCTAGTTCCTTTAGGTGAGCTGTTAGATTTTGGACTTGCGCTTTTTCTAATCTCTTGAAATAGGCCTGGAGGGCAATGTACTTTCCTCTTAGGACTGCCTTTGCCACATCCCATAGATTTTGAATTGTTGTGTTTTCATTTTCATTTGTTTCCATATGTTTTTTAATTTCATCTCTAATTGCCTAATTGGCCCATTCATTCTTTAGAAGGGTGTTCCTTAACCTCCATGTTTTTGGAAGTTTTCCAGACTTCTTCCTGTAATTGATTTCAAGTTTTAAAGCATTGTGATCTGACAGTGTGCATGGTATGATCTCTATTCTTTTATATTTATTGAGAGCTGCTTTATGTCCCAGTATGTGATGTATCTTGGAGAATGTGCCATGAGCACTTGAGAAGAAAGCAAATTCCCTGGCCTCAGGATGTAAAGTTCTAAATATATCCGTCAGGTCCATCTGGTCCAATGTATCTTTCAAGTCCATTATTTCTTTAGTGATTTTCTGTCTGATTGACCTATCCATTGCTGTAAGCGGAGTATTAAAGTCCCCTGCTATTAGCACATTCTTATCTAGAAGCTTGTTTCTGCTTGTGATTAATTGTTTTAGATATTTAGGTGCTCCCATATTCGGTGCGTAGACATTTATGATCGTTAGTTCTTCCTGATGGATGGACCCTGTAATTATTATGTAGTGCCCTTCTTCATCTCTTGTGATTGTCTTTAATTTAAAGTCCTGTTTGTCTGATATAATTATCGCTACTCTGGCTTTCTTTGATTTCCTGTAGCATGATATATATTTCTCCATCCCCTTACTTTTAATCTGAAGGTATCTTCCCGTCTAAAATGAGTTTTTGTAGACAGCATATAGATGGATTTTGTTTTTTAATCCATTCTGCTACCCTATGTCTTTTGATTGGAGCATTCAGCCCATTTACATTCAGTGTTATTATTGAAATATGTGGGTTTAGAGTCTTGTATCTTTTGTAGGGTTCATGTTTGTGGTGGTGTCTCTGGAATCTTTGTTCCTTGCAACCTTTCCTTCAGAGCATCCCCTTCAGGATTTCTTGTAGGGCTGGCTTCGTGGTGACAAATTCTTTCAATTTCTGTTTGTTTGGAAAGGTTTTTATCTCTCCTTCTATTTGGAATGACAGGCTTGCTGGATAGAGGATTCTTGGCTGCATATTTTTACTGTTCATCACATTGAAGATCTCTTGCCATTCCTTTCTGGCCTGCCACGTTTCAGTAGATAGGTCTGTCACCACTCTGATAGGTTTTCCTTTGTATGTGAGGGCCCTTTTCTCCCTCGCTGCTTTCAAAATTTTCTCTTTGTCCTTGTATTTTGCCATTTTTACGATGATATGTCTTGCAGAAGATCGATTCACGTTACGTCTGAGGGGAGTCCTCTGAGCCTCTTGTATTTCCACATTGACTTCCTTCCCCAGGTCGGGGAAGTTCTCTGCTATAATTTGTTCCAGGACTCCTTCAGCACTTTTCCCTCTCTCTTCCTCTTCTGGGATTCCTATGATACGGATATTGTTGCGTTTGACTGTGTCGCTGAGCTCTCGAATTCTTCTTTCCTGTTCCTGGATCAGTTTGTCTCTTTTTTTTTGTCAGCTTCTTGTTTTTCTATAATGGTGTCTTCTAAATCACTTATTCTCCTTTCTGCCTCTTCAAGCCGTGCATTGGAGGCCTCTAATTTATTATGGATCTCATTTATCGCATTTTTTAATTCTTCATGCCTATTTTTATTTTCCATTCTGTCTGTAGCCATAGATTCTTTGATGTCCCCTATGTTTTTTTCAAGCCCTGCTATTAATTTTACCATTATTATTCTAAAATCTTGTTCACTTATGCTGCTGATATCTGTTTTGAGCAGTTCATTAGCTGTCATTTCTTCTTGGAGTTTCTTTGGAGGAGAAAAGTGAGACCATTTAAAGAAACATATTAAATAGATATTATTGCACTGGATGGTAGGTATGGTAAAAATAATATAGGTGCTCTGGATAGAACTGAAAGTTTGATAACTGTCCTAGAATTCTAAGTCATCTCTTCAGGTCAGGGTTGAACCCAAGGCCTCCTATTGACAACCATCAACACTCTCCTTCAACCGAAAGACTTGCACTTTTAATTTGAAGAAAGAAAAAAAAAAACAAGAAAACAAAAATAAAACTTAAACCCTGGCCCAGGTAATCCCCAAGGGTCCCCCAGTGATGATATTCAAAGAGTATAAATCACAACAGCCCGAGCTAAGTGTTGTTCTGACCCAAAAGGTAATTTGATGACTCTGTCTAAATCAGGTGATTTAAAAAGCTGCTCACTTTTCTGCAGTGTACTTTAAGCTCTAAGAAGAAGTTATGGGGCATGGGGGGAGGGGTGGATTGGAAGCTGCCATTCAAAATTAGCCTAGGGCAGGAAGGGGTGGGAGGCGATGGTTAATAGTCTCTAAAGTCCAGCCGCCCCCTACTGGCCATAAGCATCAATGTATGGTCAAAGAGTTCCCTTGACCTGGATTAACATCCATTCAGAACAGCCAGTTCCAGAGCACAGTAGTTCTCAACAGCCTCACAGACTGTGGATTGAGGGGAATGGGTTGGAATGAGGATGAACCTATTTACATAGGAACTATTTACAGCTCTGGCCTTTACATCTGATCAGGCTAAATAGTTTCTGCAGCCTAAGAACAGAATGATAGAAAAAGGCTCAATAAATTCTGGGTCAAAATTCAGATGAGTTTGCTTGACTCCCAAGTTCCTCTCAAGAAGTGACTATTAGTCGTTGATCAGGCTCATCTTCCCATCCTTACGTGTAGACTCAGAATCAGGTTCCCAATAACAGAACCATCTGCTACTTCAGCAGCATCAGGAGGTGTCTGGGAAAGATTCAAAACCTCATTCCAGAAGGGAGACAAGATGGATGAGAAGTAGGGAGCTCCGCACATTTCATCCACCCCTATCTCTCAAACAGAGAATGCCTGAAACCATAGAAACCCTTACAGAATCCAGGAGTTTGGGAGGAAAAGGAG
Source organism: Proteles cristata cristata (assembly GCA_017311185.1). Lineage (NCBI taxonomy): Eukaryota > Metazoa > Chordata > Mammalia > Carnivora > Hyaenidae > Proteles > Proteles cristata. The sequence goes on from JAESUZ010001249.1 coordinate 27,857, forward strand.
GCAGAGTCCACTGAGAAAACCTTATAGCATGACTACAAACTGGGGAAGATAAAAACGGGCTGGGACTGGAGAAGCGTTTGTATTTTGTGGAAGCTGCAGGAACCCTGTGATCGGTGGATCCTTTTACCTCAAGTTAAGGGCAACAAAGACCTTAGTAGCTTGTCTGACAGTGAGAGACCTCAGGACAGCTGCCGAAGACTCCAGGTCAGCACCTAGACGCAGGTCTTCCAGAATAATTAGAATCTCAAAAAAAAGGAGACTGGGGAGGGCACACAAAGAGACATAAGAAACAGCTCAGAGGAAGTGCTGGCAAAGAGAAATTGCACCCAAAGGAGTTAAGCAGCTACCTTTCCTGGTCTTGAAGAAGTGGCCTCTTCTAAGAACATACACTGTTCAGACTGCATGTGCGTGACAGATCTGGTGGGCCATCTGGAGCTGTACCAGGGCTACCTCAAGAAACAAGCCAAAGTATACATGGTGGAGATTGCCAAATACCGCTACGAGTAGGGAAACAAGATAACCATACTCTCAACAAGAGAAACCAAAGCCACGATTCAAAGAACACTTCCTGAATGGGCAGGCCCTGAACAGTCAAAGAGCCCCCTTTATTACAGCAGAACTCACAGGGGCAGAGTGTACAACATGCTTTCAAAATTAACAAGAGATAGAAAGGTAACCAAAATAATGAAACGGAAGAACTCTCCTCCAAAGAAATTCCAGGAAAAATGACAGCTAAAGAACTGCTCAAAACAGATATCAGTAACATAACTGAACAAGAATTTAGAACAATAGTCATAAAATTAATCGCTGGGCTTGAAAAAAGCATGGCAGACATCAGAGAAACTATTGCTACAAACATTATGGGGCTCAAAAATAGTTATGATGATAGCAGCACTCTCAACAATAGCTAAAACATGGAAAGAGATTAAGTGTCCATCAACAGATGGACTAGACATCTAGACAACACTAGAACTCCCCTATGACCCAGCAATAGCACTGCTAGGAATTTACCCAAGGGATACAGAAATGCTGAGGCATAGGAGCACATGGACCCCAATGTTCATAGCAGCACTCCACAATAGCTAAAACATGGAAAGAGCCTAAGTGTCCATCAACAGATGAATGGATCAAGAAGATGTGGTTTATCTATACCATGGAATACTACATGGCAAAGAGAAACAATGAAATCTGGCCATGTGTAGCAACATGGATGGACCTTGAGGGCGTTATGCTGAGCGAAATAAGTCAGGCAGAGAAGGACAAATATCATATGTTTGCACGTATAGGAGGATTAGGAGGAACTTGATGGAGGAACAAGGGGGAGAAGAAGGGCGGAAATGGTGGGGGAAAGGGAGAGAGGCAACCATGAGAGACTCTTGAATGCTGACAAAAACTGAGGACTGATGGATGTGGGGGGGAGAGGGGATGGGCATGGAGGAGGACCCTTGTGGGGATGAGCACTGAGTGTTATGTGGAAACTAATTTGACAATAAACTATTTGTAAAAAAAAATAAATAAATCAATAAAATAAAATAAAATGGAAAAAAAAGAAAGCTTAAACACCAGTCTAGATCAAACAGAACAAAGAATTAGTGACTTACAAGATAAATCAATAGAAATTATCCAATTATAAGAGCAAAAAGAAAAAAATAATGAAAATAAATGAATAAAGCCAATGAGACTTATAAGACACCATCAAGAGAAATGATGTATGCAGCACTGGAGTACTAGAAGAAGAATGGAAGGAAAAAGGGGTAGAAAGGTTATTTAAAGAAATAAGGTAGACAGCATATAGATGGATTTTGTTTTTTAATCCATTCTGCTACCCTATGTCTTTTGATTGGAGCATTCAGCCCATTTACATTCAGTGTTATTATTGAAATATGTGGGTTTAGAGTCTTTGTATCTTTTGTAGGGTTCATGTTTGTGGTGGTGTCTCTGGAATCTTTGTTCCTTGGAACCTTTCCTTCAGAGCATCCCCCTCAGGATTTCTTGTAGGGCTGGCTTAGTGGTGGCAAATTCTTTCAATTTCTGTTTGTTTGGAAAGGTTTTTATCTCTCCTTCTATTTTGAATGACAGGCTTGCTGGATAGAGGATTCTTGGCTGCATATTTTTGCTGTTCCTCACATTGAAGATCTCTTGCCATTCCTTTCTGGCCTGCCACGTTTCAGTAGATAGGTCTGTCACCACTCTGATAGGTTTCCCTTTGTATGTTAGGGCTCTTTTCTCCCTAGCTGCTTTCAAAATTCTCTCTTTGCCCTTGTATTTTGCCATTTTTACTATGATATGTTGTGCAGAAGATCGATTCAAGTTACGTCTGAGGGGAGTCCTCTGAGCCTCTTGTATTTCCACATTTACTTCCACTTCACACCAGTCAGAGTGGCTAAAATGACCAATCAGAGAACTCTAGATGCTGGCGAGGATGTGGAGAAACGGGCACCCTCTTACACTGTTGGTGGGAATGTAAACTGGTACAGCCCCTCTGGAAAACAGTGTGGAGGTTCCTCAGGAAACTAACAATAGAACTCCCCTATGACCCAGCAATAGCACTGCTAGGAATTTACCCAAGGGATACAGAAATGTTGAGGCATAGGAGCACATGGACCCCAATGTTCATAGCAGCACTCTCCACAATAGCTAAAACCTGAAAGAGCCTAAGTGTCCATCAACAGATGAATGGATCAAGAAGATGTGGTTTATCTATACCATGGAATACTACATGGAAATGAGAAACCATGTATTCTGGCCATGTGTAGTAACATGGATGGACCTTGAGGGTGTTATGCTGAGCGAAATAAGTCAGGCAGAGAAGGACAAATATCACATGTTTGCACATATAGGAGGATTAGGAGGAACTTAACGGAGGACAATGGGGGAGAAGAAGGGGGGAAATCGTGGAGGAAAGGGGGAGAGGCAAACCATGAGAGACTCTTGAATGCTGACAAAAACTGAGGACTGATGGATGTGGGGGGGAGAGGGGATGGGCATGGGGGAGGGCACTTGTGGAGATGAGCACTGTTATGTGGAAACTAATTTGACAATAAACTATTTGTATAAAAAAAAATTTAAAAAAAAGAAATAATGGCTGAGAACTTCTCAAACCTGGGGAGAGATTTGGATAACCACGTTTATCAATCTAATGGGTCATCTTAAATTTTCAACCCAAAATGATCTTCTCCAAGACACATAATAATAAAACTAAAATCAAATCCATAATTTAAAAATCAACAACAGAAAAAAATTTCTCTCCTATGATGGAATCATCATAATGCTATCAGTTGACTTCTCAATGGAGAACTTGCAGACCAGGAGAGAATGGGATGATATATTTAAAGAGCTGAAAGAAACTTCCAACCAAGAACATTTTACACAAAGTTGTTCTTAAGAAATTAAAGTAGAAAAGCTGGAAAGAATTCTTGAAGCTGAAACAAAAGGATGCTCATTGGTCATATGAATACTATTGAAAATATACAACATACTGGTAAAGGTAAGCATATAGTCAAATTAGTCAGATTAGAATACTCTGATACTGTAAGATCTTAGCTAGCAATAATTCCAGTAAATGTAAGTGGATTGAATTATCCAACAAAAGGCATAGAGTGGCTGGACAGGTTTTTTAAAAAGACCCAAATTATATGCTGCCTACAAGAAACTCACTTCAGTTTTTAAGGACATACTCTAAGTTCAAGATGAAAGGATTGCAAATGATAGTCCATGTGAATGGAAACCAAAGAGAGCAGTTATTGTTGTACTTATAACATAGAAAATAGACATTAAGCCAAACATGGTAATAGAAAGAGACAAAGATTGTAATTATATAATAAGGGGGGGGGGTAAATGCATCAGAAGATATAACAATAAATAAAATAGAGGAGAAAAATAGAAAAGATCAACAAAACTAAGAGTTGTTTCTTTTTTTGAAAAGATAAAATTGACTTACATTTAGCTAGACTACATCAGAAAAAAATGAGAGAGGATTAAAATAAATAAAAACAGAAATGAAAGAAGAGACATTACAACTGATACCACAGAAAAACAAAGGATCATGACAGACTACTATAAACAATTACATGCCTACAAACTTGATAACCTAGAAGAAATGGATGAATTCCTGGAAACATAAACCTTACCAAGTCTGAGAGGAAGATGGTGACAGAGTAGGAGGACCCCAGGCTCACCTCCTCCCATGAACACAACTAGATAACTATCAAATCATCCTAAATACCCCAGAAATAGATCTCAAGACTGACAGAAAAAACTCCACAACTAAAAGGAGAGAAGCTATCATATCAAAAAATTCAGGAAGTGTGGAGACATGGTTTAGGGGAGAAACAGATCATGGGTACTGCAAAGGGGAGAGAGCTGTGGTTGCTGAGAAGGGTGAAAGAGAAGAGCACAGAGGAGAATGCATAAGGAGAAGCTTTCCCCAAAGCCACTGGCTTAGAAAATGAGAGGAGCTGAATTTTATGAGTTCCTGCAAACAGTAGGGCTTAAAGCCTAGAGATTTAATGGTAAGCAGGCTTGTCTGGGATAGAGACAAGAGGGCACTGCTCTTCTCCTGGAGAGAAGGTAGGCAAACAACCTAGGAGCAGAGAGTGGAGAAACAGTGACCCAAAGAACAACTGGAGCACACAGTGGGGAGATTATTTGCTCTTCTTGTAACCATTTCTGAGAAGCAGTGTTCATAGAAACACCTATCCAGGAACAGAGGAGCTGGCCATTTCTCTCCCCTACCCCTCAGCATAAACACAGAACCACCTAGGGGAAGCAGCACAGTACCCAAACTAGCTGTCTAATTTGCATATATCAAGACCCACCCCCCAACCTCCCATCTCCATGCTCTAGTGGAACTGCCCTTCTCAGTCATGTTTGCCTTGGTCCCAGTGTGATGGGCGCTTCCTCTAAAAGACCAGCACAAACCCCTGCCCACCCCATGCTTCCTAACCAGAGAGTTCTGAAGGGCCTTAGTATTGCTGGAGGTGGTGTCAGGTCTCATTTCACAAGCAGACCAGAGCATATCAAGTTAAAAGACCACATTCTGGCCAGGGATAAAATACTTACCTCAGCAGACAAAGAGAGCCTCTGAAGATAACTGTCCTGAATGATAGAGCTGCTAAAACAAAACAGAATATAAGCAGCACATACTGGAGATAATCCCTGAAGTTCCAGGCTCTGGTCATTACACAATCTCTTTTTCATAAGGCCATTACTTTGAGAAGCAGGAGACACAACTGGCTCTTCTAACACAGAGAAGAAGGGGGAGACTTAGAAAAAATGCAAAGATGGAGGAATTTATCCCAAATGAAAGAACAGCAAGAGATCTAAGTGAAACAGATATACGTAATATGCCTGATGAAGAATTTAAAGCAATGCTCATAAGAATACTTACTGGGCTTGAGAAAACAAGACATCAGTGAGACCTTTACCACAGAGATAAGAGTTAAAAAAAGAATCAATCATAAGTGAAGAGTGTAATAAATAAAATTAGAAACAGACTTCATGGAATGAAAGAAATTGAAGATGACACAAAGAAATGGAAAGACATTCCATGCTCACGGATTGGAAGAACAAATATAGTTAAAATGTCTATACTACCAAAGCAATCTACACATTTAATGCAATTCCTTTCCAAATAACACCATCATTTTTCACAGAGCTAGAACAAGAAATCCTAAAATTTTATGGAACCATAAAATACTGTGAATTGCCAAAGCAATCTTGAAAAAGAAAAGCAAAGCTGGAGGCATCACAATTATGGACTTCAATATTACAAAGCTGCAGGAGCACCTGGGTGGCTCAGTTGGTTAATTGTCCGACTTCGGCTCAAGTCATGATCTCATGGTTTGTGAGTTTGAGCCCCACATCAGACTCTGTGCTGACAGCTCAGAGCCTGGAGCCTGCTTCCGGTTCTATGTCTCCCTCTCTCTCTGCCTCTGCTCATTCTCTGTCTCAATAATAAATAAATGTTAAAAAATTATTTAAAAATTTTTAAAAGCTGTTATGAGCAAAACAGTAAGGTGCTGGCACAAAAATAGACACTTACATCAATGGAACAGGATAGAAAACCCAGAAATGAACCCATGACCATACAGTCAATTAATATTCAACAAAGCAGGAAAGAATATCCAATGGGGAAAAGACAGTCTCTTCAACAAATGGAGTTGGGAAATCCGAACAGCAACATGCAGAAGAATGAAACTGGACCACTTTCTTACACCATGCACAAAAATAAATTAAAAAATTGATGGGGGTAGGGAATAGGGTAAGGGGGGTAATGGGCATGGAGGAGGGCACTTGTGGGGATGAGCACTGAGCATTATATGGAAACCAAAATTGACAATAAATTATTAAAAAATGATAAAAGTCTTAAATATGAGACCTGAAACAATAAAAATCCCAGAAGAGAACACAGGCAGTAACTTTTTAGACATCAGCCATAGTAAGTTCATTGTAGAAATTCTTTTTATGTTCCTCAGGCAAGGAAAACAAAAGCAAAAATAAACAATTTAGGCTATTTTAAAATAAAAAGTTTTCTTGTGGGCATGAGCACTGGGTGTTACATGGAAACCAACTAGACAATAAACTATTAAAAAATAAAAATAAATAAAAAGTTTTCTGCACAGTGAGGGAAATAATCAACAAAACTAAAAGGCAACCTATGGAATAGTAGAAAATATTTGCTAATAACATATATGATAAATGGTTAGTATCCAAAATATATAAAGAACTTATAAAACTCAACACCCAAAAAACAAATAATCCAATTGAAACATCAGCAAAGACAAGAATAGACACTTTCCTAAAGAAGACATATAGACAACAGACACATGAAAAGTTGCTCAACATCACTCATCATCAGAGAAACACTAATCAAAATTACAATGAGGTATCACCTCACACCTGTCAGAATGGCTAAAATCAATAAAAAAAAGAAACAACAGGTTTTGGTGAGTTTGTGGAGAAAGGGGAACCCTCTTGCAGTCTTGCTGTGAATGCAAACTGGTGCAACCACTGGAAAACAGTATGGAGGCTCCTGTATAATTATATTATATATTATATATATAATTATATTATATATAATGAAATATTACTCAGCCATAAGGAAGAATGAAATCTTACCACTTGTAACGTGGTTGGAGCCTGAGAGTATTATGCTAGTTGAGATTAGTCAGAGAAAGACAGATAGCATATGATTTCATTCATATGTAGATTTAAGAAACAAAACAAATGAGCAAAGGGGAACAAAAAACAGAGAAAAACAAATCAAGAAACTTACTCTTAACTATGGAGGACAAACTGATGGTTACCAGATGGGAGGTAGGTGTGGGGATGGGTTAAATAGGTGATGGGGATTAAAGAGTGCACTTATAGTGATGGGCACCAGGTGTTGTATGGAAATGTTGAATCACTGTCTCGTACACCTGAAAGTAATATTACACTGTATGTTAATTAACTGGAATTTAAATGAAAACAAAAACAAAACAAAAGGAAAAAACCTACCAAGACTGAATCACTAAGAGATAGAAAATCTGAATGAGCAGTAACAAGCGAGGCAATTGAATTAGTAATCAAACACCTCGCAACACAGAAAAGCCCAGAACTATATGTTTTCACTGGTGGATTCTAGAAAACATTTAAAGCAGAATTAATGCCAATCCTTCTCAAACTCTTCCCCAAAAAAATTGAAGAAGAAATAATAAGGAAAACTCCCTAACTATTTTACAAGACCATCATGATCTTTCTTTTTTACTTTTTAAAAATGTTTATTGATTTTTTTTTTACAAATAGTTTATTGTCAAGTTGGTTTCCATATAACACCCAATGCTCATCCCCACAAGTGCCCTCCTCCATGACCATCTCCCCCCTCCCCCCTACACCCATCAGTACTCAGTTTGTTCTCAGTATTCAAGAGTCTCTCATGGTTTGCCTCTCTCCCTCTCCCCCACTATTTCCCCCCTTCTTCTCCCCCTTGGTCCTCCGTTAAGTTCCATATTAACACCTATGAGATAACAGAAATATATATATATTGGTCTCTGCCTCTGGTTCCTGATGCAGAGCTCCTGAAACCCTTGTAATTTCCTAAGTGATAAGAGCACAAGGAACATCTTTTGTTCTAATGTTTGGTCTTTGATCCCAGTTTCTGACACAGGGTTCCTGAAACCCTTATAATTCCCAGGGTAATAGGAGTGTCTTTTGTTCTAATGAGGCAGCTCTGGTTGGGCTGCTGGATGGCTCCTAGGTGAAGGCTGGTCACTGGAAAGACCAAGCCATTGTTAGAAGCTTAGAATTCTCACTCCCACCTCATTCTCTTGAGATGAGAGAAGGGCTGAAAATAGAGTTCATGATCAATCATGCCTACATGATGAAGCCTCCATAAAATCCCAGAAGGACAGGGTTCTGAAATCTTCCAGTTTGGTGAACACGTGGTGGTGCTGGGAGAGTGGCATGCCCTTTCTCCATACCTTGCCCTATATAACTCTTCTATTTGGCTTTTCCTGGGTTATATCCTTTTACAATAAGCTGATTACCTATATTAAGTAAAATGCTTCTGTGAGTTTTATGAACCATGCTATCAAGTTAGTCAAACCCAAGGAAGAGATCATTGGAGCCCCCAATCTATATATAGTATGTTGATCAGAAGCACAGGTGATAACCTGGGCTTGTAAATGGCATTTGAATTGGTGAGGGACTGAACCTTTAACTAATGGAATCTGATGCTATCTCCAAGTAAATAGTGTCAGAATTTGCTTGAATCCTTGGACTCCTTGCTGGTGTCTACAAATTTCTTGGTGGTATAGGGAAATACCTCCACACATATGGTGACCAGAAATGAAGTGTTTTGTGTTAGTAGTAAAGGTGATTCACCAGAAAGAAAGACTGTAGGGAAGAGCTCGGTTTTTCCTTATACAGAGGTAGAAACAAGGTTTTTCCATTATCACAACATCAAATCCAGGTAAGGATACCACAAGAAAAGAAAATTACAGACCAATATCCCTGATTAATATGGACGCAAAATTTTTCAAAAACAATACTAGCAATCTGAATTCAACAGCACATTAAAAGGATCATACACCATGAGGAAGTTGGATTTATAGCTATGAGGCAGGATGGTTCAACATATGCAAATCAATAAATGTGCTATACCATATAAATAGAATGAAAAATAAAAATCATGTGAGCCAATAGACGCAGGAAAAATAGTCACAAAATTAAACATCCCTTTATGATAAAGACCCTCAACAAGTTGATTATAGAAGATACAGGTCTCAACACAATATATGTGCTCGCCATATATAATAAACCCACACCCAAAATCATACTGAATCATGAAAGGTTGAAAGCTTTTCCTTTAAGATCAGGAACAAGATAAGCATGCCCTACTCTCACATGTTTATTCAACGTCATGTTGGAAGTCTTAAACAGAACAACTAGGCAAGAAAAAAAAACCTAAAATCCACCCAGATAAGAAAGGTAGAAGTAAAATTGTCTTTGTTTACAGATGATATGATTTTATATACAGAAAATTCTAAAGAGCTCCCCAAGAAACTGATAGAACAAATTAATTAATTTAGTGAAGTTATAAGGATACAAAATCATCATACAGAAATCTATTGTGTTTATACACTAACAAAATATATGAAAAAGAAATAATGAAAACAGTCCCATTCATAATAGGATCCAAAACAATAAAATATTTAGAAATACATTTATCAAGGAGGTGAAAAATCTGTACACTGAAAACTAATGAAAGAAACAGAAAAAAATACAAACAAATGAAAAGATAACCCATGTTTATGGATCAAAAGGATTCATATTATTAAAATGTCCATACTACCCAAGCCATCTATAGATTCAGTGAAATCCTTATCAACATTCCAATGTCATTTTTCACAGAAATAGAAAAAAATCCTGATTATAAAATAGGGAGATGAGCTGAATAGACATTTTACCAAAGAAAATGTACAAATGGCCAACATATGCATGAAAATGTGCTCAACATGATTAATCATCGGGTAAATGCAAATCAAAACCACGATGAGATATCATCTTACACCTGTTAGAATGGCTATTATTAAAAACACGAGGGATAAGAATTGCTGACATGTATGTAGAGAAAAGGTAACCCTTGTATGAGGTTGGTGGGAATGTAAATCGGAGCAGCCACTCTAGAAAACAGCATGGCGATTCCTCAAAAAAACAAACAAACAAAAAAACCTGTCATATGATCCAGGAATCTCACTTATGGGTATATATTCAAAGGAAATGAAGTTAGGATCTTAAGGAGATATCTGCACTCCCATGTTCATTACAGCATTATTCACAACAGCCAAATTATGGAAACGACCTAAATGTCTGTCTACAGATGAATAAAAAAGATGTGATGTATTGAATTTCACATAATAGAATATTATTAAGCCATGGGAAATAAGAAAATCATGGCATTTGTGATAATATGGGTGCACCTTGAAGGCATTATGCTGAGACAGAGAAAGACAGTTTCTGTGATGTCACTCATTATGTGGAATCTAAAAACAGTGGACTCATAGCAAAAGGTGGTAGAATAGCAATTTACACGGGCTAAAGGGTGGGAGAAATAGGGAGATTGTACAAAGACTACAAACCGTCAATTATAAGATAAGTCCTGAGGATCTCATGTACAGTAGTAATTATAGCTAATAATACTTTGTTGTATGTTCTTTATTTGAAAGTTGCTATTGAGTACAGTTTTAATGTTTTAACCATACAACAACAGAATGGTACTTATCTGAGATAAAGAATGTATCTAACCTGTAATACTTGAAAGTATTAGAATGTTTTTAATCGTGGTAAAAAAAAAAAAAACACACCATAACATAAAATTGCCATCTCAACCACTTAAACGTGTACAATTTAGTAGTGTTAACTATATTCACATTGTTGTACAACAGATCTCTAGAACATTTTCATCTTGAAAAACTGAAACTCCATAACCATTGAACAACTTCTCATTTTTTGTTCTCCCAGGTCCCAGCAATCACCATTCTAGTTTTTGTTTACATGAGTTTGACCACTTTAGATATCTCACATAAGTGTAATCATATAATATTTTTCCTTTTTACTGTCCTCAAGATTCATCCATATTATAGCATGTGACAGGATTTCATTCTTTTTAAGGTTGAGTATTTTATGTATATATCACATTTTGTTTATTCATCCATTGATGGATATTTGGGTTGCTTCCACTTCTTGACTATGAACATGGGTGTGACAGTATCTCTTCAAGATCGTGTTTTCAACTCCTTTGGATATATATCCAGAATTGGAATTGCTGAATTATATGGTAATTTTATTTTTAATTTTTAGGGGAATTTCCATACTGTTTTCCATATTAGTTGCATGTTACCTCCAAATGTGCACAAAGATGCACATACAATTTGGGGCTGTTTGTATATCTTCTTTAGAGAAATGTCTGTTCAAGTCCTTTGCCCGTTTTTAAATTGGGTTGTTTGGGTGGTTTTTGTTGTTGAGTTGTAGGTGTTGTTTATATATTTTGGATATTAACCCCTTATCAGATGTATGATTCATAAATATTTCTTTCTATTCCATAGATCCCTTTATCACTCTGATTACTTTCTTTAATGCTCAGAAATTTTTACGTTTGATGTAACAAATGGACAGTAAGAACATGAAAAAGTGCTTAACATCAATAAGCATTAATACAAAATAGAACTACAGTGAGATACTACCTCATAACCATTAAGATTGTTACTATTAAAAAACCCCAGGAAATAACAAGTGTTGGTGAGGAATTGGAGAAATTGTAACCTTTGTGTATTGTTGGTGGGAATGTAAACTGATGTAGCTACTTCAGAATAAAAAAAATTATATAATCCAACTATCACACTTCTGGATATAAATCCAACAAAAATTAAAAGTAGGATCTCGAGTTCATTTTTGTATACGTTGTCAAGTGAGGGTCCAATTTCATTCTTTTCCATGTGGACATCTAGTTTTCCCAGCACTATTTGTTGAAAAGACTGTAGGATGAGTGATATTTTATTAAAAACTATATATTTTCATATTATTTTATGAAGATATTCTCACCACAAAAAAAAGAAATGGTAATTATGTGAGGTGATGGAGCCATTAACTAACCCTATTGTGGTAATAATTTCACAAACTTTATATGTGTTAAATTATCACATCGTATACCTTAAACTTACACATTGTTAAATGTCAGTTATATCTCAATAAAGTTGAGGAAACTAAACTTCATAGACTTTAGACACAAAAAGTGGTCTGTATAAGAAAAACCTTGATAAATTGTACTGTACTACAGTACAATTAATTTTACCAAATTAAAAACTTTGCTCTGTGCAAAATCCTGCTGAAAAGTTAAAAGGCAAGCTGCAAATTGGAAGAATATATTTGCAAACCATAAATCCAACAAAGGACTAGTATCTAGAATATATAAAGAACACTCAAAACTCAACAGTAATAAAGCAAATGACCTAATTAGAAGATGCACAAAAGACATGAAGAGACACTTTATCAAAGAAGATATATAGATAGCAAATAAGCAAATGAAATATATCAACATTACTAGCAATAAGAAAAATGCAAATTAAGACCACAGTGAAGTACCACTACACACACTTCAGAATGAGCAAAATAAGTCTCAATAAATTTTAAAAGATAAAAGTCATGCAAAGTATATTCTCTGACAAAATGGAATTAAATTAGAAATCAGTAACAAAAGATTTCCGGAAAATCCACAACTGTTTGGCAACTAAAGAACACATTTCTAAGTAACTAAAAGATCAAAGAAGAAGTCAAAAGGGAAATTAGGATGTATTATATGCTAAATGAAAACAAAAATATAACATAACATAATTTGTGGGATGCCACTAAAGCAGTATTTCTTTAGGGAAATTTTAGAGCACAAAGGTGCTTCTTCTTAGAAAAGAAGTGCATTCTTAGAAAAGGTACATTCTTCTTAGAAAAGAAGAATGATTTCCATACAATAACCTCAGTTTCCATCTTAGGAAAATAGAAAGATTATATAGGACATGTATACTAGGAAGAATAATTTTTGAGATCATCTTACAATTCTACCTACTGCAATCAATCAGGATGAAATAAACTGAATAGCCCTACAGCTGATTTTAAAAATCAAATTTGTAGTTAACAAACTTCCTGTAAAAAAAAAAAGAAAGAAAACAACGCCAAAAAACCTTCATCCTAAGCTAGATGGTTTCAGTAAAGAATTATTTTAATAATTTGAGAAAATAATAATGTAAATCCTACACAAATGTCAAGAATATTTTTTTATTTTATTATTTTATTTTTTATTTTTTTAATTTATTTTTTATTTTTTTTTTTTTACAAATAGTTTATTGTCAAATTAGTTTCCACATAACACTCAGTGCTCATCCCCACAAGGGTCCTCCTCCATGCCCATCCCTCCTCCCCCCCACATCCATCAGTCCTCAGTTTTTGTCAGCATTCAAGAGTCTCTCATGGTTTGCCTCTCTCCCTTTCCCCCACCATTTCCCCCCTTCTTCTCCCCTTGTTCCTCCGTCAAGTTCCTCCTAATCCTCCTATACGTGCAAACATATGATATTTGTCCTTCTCTGCCTGAATGTCAACAATATTTTAAATGAGGTAATATTGAACCCCGATGTAAACTATGGGCTTTAATTAAAAGTAATGTATCAAGGGGCATCTGGCTGGCTCAGTTGATAGAGCATGTGACTCTTGATCTTGGGGTCAAGAGGTTGAACCTCATGTTGGGAGTAAATTTTACTTTAAAAACATAGTAATAGGGGCCCCTGGGTGGCTCAGTCAGTTAAGCGTCCAACTTCAGCTCAGGTCATGATCTCATGGTTTGTGGGTTCAAGCCCCACACCGGGCTCTGTGCTGACAGCTAGCTCAGAACCTGGAGCCTGTTTCAGATTCTGTATCTCACTCTCTCTCTGAGCCTCTCCTGCTCACTCTCTCTCTCTCTCTCTCTCTCTCAGAAATAAATAAAAAGCATTAAAAAACATAGCAATAAATTCAAAGGGATATATGCACCCCAATGTTAATAGCAGCATTATCCACAATAGCCAAATTATGTAAACAGCCCAAATATCCATTGACTGATGAATGGATAAAGAAGATGTGGTATGTGTGTGTGTGTGTGTGCGCGCGCGCGCACGCGTGCACGTGTGTGTGTATGGAAATGTTAAATCAATAAATTATACCCCTGAAACTGACAGTACACTATGTTAACTAACTGGAATTTAAATTTAGACTTAAAAGTAGTAATATATCAATATCAGCTAACCTAATTACAACAAACATATCACACTAATGCAAGATGGTAACCGTAGGGGAGACTCTGCAGGGTAGAGGTGGAGAGTGGTTGATGGGAACTCTACTTTCTGCTCAATTTTTTCCTGTAAATCTGAAGGTTGTCTTAAAACTAAAATCTTTAAAAAAAATATGAAATCAGGGAATATTCTTCAATTCATTCCATGACAGTAGATTTACCCTGATATCACCCCCCCCAAAAAAAAAGGCATAAAAGAGAACTACAAAACAATATTCTTCATGAATTTGGATGTCAAAAATCAAAAAAGAAATTTTAGCAAATCAAATCCAACAGAATATAAAAAAGAATAACACATTCTGACCAAGTGTGACATATCCCAGGAATGCAAGTTTAGTTTAAGATTTTGAAATCAATCAAAGAAAGTCACCGTATTTGTAGACTAAAAATGAAAAACCATATGGTCATCTCAATAGACACAGAAAAATCATTTGATAAAGCCAACGTTTATTCCAGATAAAAATTTTCAACAATGTAAGAATTGAAGGGAACTTCCTCAACATGATAAAAGACATATACAAAAAAACTACAGCAAACATCATAATGATTAAAGACTGAATGTGTTTCCCCTAACAACAGGAGTAAAGCAAGAATGTCTGCTTTCACCACTTCTATTTCATATTGTACTGGACATTCCAGCCAGTGCAATTAGGAAAGGATCCCAGATTGGAAAGAAAGAAGCAAAACTACATTTATTCATAGGCTATATGATTATGTAGAAAATCTAATGAAATCTAGGAAAATGTTATTATAACTAATAAATGAGTTGAGGAAGTTTGCAGGATGCAATAATCAATTGTTTTTTCTACATAGTAACAACAAACAATTGGAATTTTAAATTAACAAAATTTACAACAGCATCAAAAATTTTGAATAACCAGCGATAAATCTGACAAAAGACATAGAAGACGTATACAATGAAAACTATAAAACAAGGGCTCCTGGATGGCTCAGTCAGTTGAGCATCCAACTCTTGATTTCAGCTCAGGTGGTGGGATTGAACCCTGCGTCATGGTCTGCACTGAGTGTGGAGCCTACTTAAGATTCTCTCTTTCTCTCCTGCCACTATCCCTCACTCATGTGTGTTCTCTCTCTCTCACTTGCTCTCTTTCTCTCTCTTGCTCTGTCTCTCTCAAAAACAAAACAAAACTATAAATCATTGCTGAGAGAAATTAAGGAAGATCTAAATAAATTGAGAGCTCGAGTGTGTTCATGGTTTGGAGGATTCTATAATGTTAGATGTCAACTCTTTTCAAATTGACCTATAGATTCGGAGGGAGGGGGCAAGATGGCAGAGAAGTAGGGAGCTCCGTACATTGCACTCGCCCCCATATCTCGAGCACAGAAGATCTGAAGCCATAGGAAACCTTACAGAATCCAGGAGATTGGGAGGAAAAGGAGGCAGAGTCCGCTGAGAAAACCTTCTAACGCGACCCCAGTCCTTGATCGCCAACCCGACATGAAGGAGACGGAAGCAGCGATTTTGGCTCAATCCCCAGGGCTAGGCAAGAGGCTTGGGATTGCCCTGAGTGGATCGCCTGCGAGTTTATGTCTACAGCAATTTCAATGGGGCGCGCGGATTGGGATTTGGAAACTAGGCCTGGCCTGGGTTAAAGAGCATAACCCACCTTGGCTGCGCCCCCAGCACAGGGAGTTTACACACCCAAAAAAGTGAGGTACAGCACCTGGTTCAAGAAGGGACTGGAGCACCACCACTCTTCTCCCTACAACCGCCAAGGCAGAACTCCCGCCAGACGCACTGGATCAAACCACCCCCATCACTGCTAGAGAGCTGCCCTTCTCCTTTTTTTTTTTTATCGGAGCACTGACCTGATTAATTCTGGTCACTGGCTTCCATAAACAGTCACATTTAGTCCATTCTGTAGATGTAAATTCCTTTTCATCTCTTTCACTCAGGAGTAATTAGACTATATAGTCTCTCTGGATAACACCAGCATCCTTCTCTCACCTCTGCAACCATATTCCACCCTTTAGATCTTTGATAAAAGCTTCTATCCCTTCTGCCTGTTCATTCTATTTCCAATTTTGCCTCATCCCCGCCCTGTCATCTCTCTCTTTCTCTATGCTCTTAAACCAGCACTGCATACACCCGGCTATTTAATTGTAGCTGCTAGGGACGCCTAGGTGGCTTAGTCGGTTAAGCGTCCGACTTTCGCTTAGGTCATGATCTCACAGTTCGTGGGTTCGAGCCCCGCGTCGGACTCTGTGCTGACTGCCAGCTCAGAGCCCGGAGCCTGTTTCAGAGTCTGTTACTCCTTCTCTCTCTGACCCTCCCCTGCTCACGCTGTCTCTCTCTCTCTCCTAGAAATAAATAAAACATTAAAAAAAATTAATTGTAGCTGCTAAATCTGGTTATATGGTTTAAACTGTTTTTGTCTATTGGCTTTCTTCTTTTTTCCTTTTATTTTCTTCTATTTGACTTTTTAATGTATTTTTATTTTCTATTATTCCCCTTCCCTCCTCCGTCTTTTCTCATTACTTTTTCGTTTTCCCTCTCGGTTTGCGTGTTTGTTGGATTTGTCTGGCGTTTGTGTGCCTCTGTACCCTGTGTGTTTGTCTGTCTGTTTTCTTCTCCAGGGCTACCTCAAGAAACAAGCTAGAGTACACATGGTGGAGAGTCCCAAATACCACTACGAGTAGGAAAATACAATAACTACGGTCTCAACAAGAGAGACCAAAGATACCATTCAAAGAACACTTTCTGAAAGAATATGCCCTGGCCAGTCAAAGAGTCTTCTTGGGTACAGCAGCACTCACAGGTGCAGAGAGCATAACAAATCTTTAAAACTAAGAAGAGATAGAAAGCTAACCAGAATGACGAAACGAAAGAGCTCTCGTCCAAAGAAATTCCAAGAAGAACTGACAGCTAAAGAACTGCTCAAAACAGATATAAGCAGCATAACTGAACAAGATTTTAGAACAATTATCATAAAATTAGTCGCTGGTCTTGAAAAAAGCATAGAGGACATCAAAGAAAATATGGCTACAAGCAAAATAGAGCATTAAAATAGGCATGATGAATTTAAAAATGCGATTAATGGATACATAATAAACTGGAGGCGTCCAATGCACGGACTCAAGAGGCAGAAAGGAGAATAAATGATTTAGAAGACACCATT
Source organism: Proteles cristata cristata (assembly GCA_017311185.1). Classification (NCBI taxonomy): domain Eukaryota; kingdom Metazoa; phylum Chordata; class Mammalia; order Carnivora; family Hyaenidae; genus Proteles; species Proteles cristata. The sequence goes on from JAESUZ010001249.1 coordinate 45,350, forward strand.
ATAGAAAAAGAAGAAACTGAGAAAAAAAGACACAAACTAATCCAGGAACATGAAAGAAGATTTCGAGAGCTCAGCGATATGGTCAAACGTAACAATATCCGTATCATAGGAATCCCAGAAGAGGAAGAGAGAGGGAAAGGTGCTGGAGTAGTCCTGGAACAAATTATAGCAAAGAACTTCCCCAACCTAGGGAGGGAAGTAGATGTTGAAATTCAACAGGAACAAAGAACTCCCTTCATACGTAACTTGAATCAATCTTCTGCACGACATATCAAGTGAAACTGGCAAAATATAAAGACAAAGAGAATTTTGAAAGCAGCTAGGGAGAAAGGGTCCTAACAAACAAAGGGAAACCTATCAGAGTGGTGACAGACCATTCTACTTAAACTTGGCAGACCAGAAAGGAATGGCAGGAGATCTTCCATGTGATGACCGGAATAATTATGCAGCCAAGAATCCTCTATCCAGCAAGCCTCTCATTCAGAATAGAAGGAGAGATAAAAGTCTTTCCAAATAAACAAACATTGAAAGAATTTGTCACCACTAAGCCAGCACTACAAGAAATCCTGAGGGGGACTGTCTGAGGTAAGTGTTGCAAGGAACGAGGATACCAGAGACACCACCACAAGCATGAATCACACAAAGAACACAACGACTCTAAACCCACGTATTTCAATAATAACACTGGATGTAAATGGGCTGAATGCTCCAATCAAAAGACATAGAGTAGCAGAATGGATAAAAAACCAAAATCATTTATTTCCTGTCTACAAGAAACGCATTTTAGACTGGAATATAACTTCAGAATAAAAGTAAGGGGACGGAGAAATATATATCATGCTACTAGAATTCAAAATAAAGCTGACGTAGCTATACTTATCTCAGACAAACTGGACTTTAAATTAAAGACAATAACAAGGGATGATGAAGGGCATTACATAATGCTTACAGTGTCTATCCATCAGGAAGAACTAACAATCATAAATGTCTATGTGCCGAATATGGGAGCACCTAAATATATAAAACAATTAATCACAAACCGAAATAATCTCATAGATAAGAATGTGCTAATAGTAGGGGACTTTAATACTCCGCTTACAACAATGGATAGATTCAAAAGACAGAAAATCACTAAAGAAACACAATGGACTTGAAAGATACGTTGGACCAGATGAATCAGACAGATATATTTAGAATCCTACATCCTGAGGCCAGGGAATTAACTTTCTTCTCAAGTGTGCATGGCACATTCTCCAAGAGAGATCACATACTGGGACGTAAAGCAGCCCTCAAGAAATATAAAAGAATTGAGATCATACCATGCACACTTTCAGATCATATTGGTTTGAAACTTGAAATCAATCACAGGAAGAAGTCTGGAAAACTTCCAAAAACATGGAGGTGAAAGAACACCATACTAAAGAATGAATGGGCCAGTCAGCCAATTAGAGAAGAAATTTAAAAATATATGGAAACAAATGAAAATGACAATACAACAACCCAAAAATCTATGGGATGCTAGTCAGTCCCGTCCTAAGAGGAAAGTACATTGCACTCCAGGCCTATTTCAAGAGATTAGAGAAAGTGCAAGTGCAAAATCTAACAGCTCACCTAAAGGAACTAGAGGCAGAGCAACAAGAGCGCCCTAAACCCAGTAGAGGAAGAGAAATAGTAAAAATCAGATCAGAAATAAACAACATAGAGAACAAAGAAACAATTGAACAGATCCATGAAACCAAGAGTTCGGTTTTTTTTGAAAAAATAAACAAAATTGACAAACCTCTAGCCAGACTTATCAAAAAGAAAAGAGAGACCCAAATAGACAAAATTATGAATGAAAAAGGACTGATTACAACCAACTCCTCAGAAATACAAGTAATTATCAGGGAATACTATGAAAAATTATATGCCAACAAATTGGACAACTTAGAAGAAATGGACAAATTCCTAAACACACACTCACTACCAAAATTCACAAGGGAAGAAATAGAAAACCTGAACAGACCCATAACGAGTGAAGAAATTGAATCAGTGATCAAATTTCTCCCAACAAATAAGAGCCCTGGATCTGATGGCTTCCCTGGGGAATTCTACCAGACATTTAAAACAGAATTAATCCCAATTCTTCTCAAGCTATTCAAAAAAAATAGAAAGCGAAGGAAAACTCCCGGACTCATTTTATGAAGCCAGCATCACTCTGATTCCCAAGCCAGACAGAGATCCAGCAAAAAAGAGAACTACAGGCCAATATCCTTGACGAATACGGATGCAAAAATTCTCAACAAGATCCTTGCAAATCGAATCCAGCAGCACATAAAAAGAATCATCCACCAAGATCAAGTGGATTCATTCCTGGATTACAGGGCTGGTTCAACATTTGCAAATCAATCAATGTGATACATCATATCAATAAAAGAAAAGATAAAAACCATATGATCCTGTCAATAGATGCAGAAAAAGCATTTGACAAAATACAGCATCCCTTCTTAATAAAGACTCTCGAGAAAGTCGGGATAGAAGGAACCTACTTAAACATCATCAAAGCCATCTATGAGAAGCCTTCAGCTAATGTCATCCTCAACGGGGAAAAACTGAGAGCTTTCCCCCTGAGATCAGGAACACGACAGGGATGTCCACTGTCACCACTGTTGTTTCACATAGTGCTGGAAGTCCTGGCATCAGCCATCAGACTACTCAAAGGCATAGAATTGGCAAAGAAGAAGTCAAACTTTCACTTTTCGCAGACGACATGATACTCTACATAGAAAACCCGACAGACTCTACCAGGAGCCTACTAGGACTGATCCAAGATATCAGCCAAGGTGCAGGGTACAAAATCAACGTACAGAAATCGGTTGCATTTTTATACACCAATAATGAAGCAACAGAAAGAGAAATCAAGAAACTGATCCCATTCACAATTGCACAAAAACCCATCAAATCCCTAGGAATAAACCTAACCAAGGATACAAGAGATCTGTATGATGAAAACTATAGAAAACTGTATAAAGGAAATCGAAGAAGACACAAAGAAATGGAAAAACATTCCATGCTCATGGATCAGAAGAATAAATATAGTTAAAATGTCATTACTACCCAAAACAATCTACACATTCAATGCATTCCAATCAAAATTGTACCAGCATACTTCTCAAATATATAGCAAACTATTCTAAAATTTGTATGGAACCACAAAAGATCCCGAAGAGCCAAAGAAATAGTGAAGAATAAAACCAAAACGGGAGGTATCACCATCTCATACTTTAACCTCTACTACCAAGCTGTCATCATCAAGACAGTATGGTATTGACACAAAAACAGACACATAGACCAATGGAACAGAATTAAAAACTCAGAACTGGACCCAAAAGTGTACAGCTAACCAATCGTTGACAAAGCAGGAAAGAATATCCAAAGGAAAAAAGACAGCCTCTTTAAGAGATGGTGTTGGGAGAACTGGACAGCAACATGCAGAAGAATGAAACTAGATCATTTTTTCTCTCCATACACAAAAATAAACTCAAAATGGATAAAGGACCTGAACGTGAGACAGGAACCCATCAAAGCCCTAGAGGAGAAAGCAGGAAACAACCTCTGTGACCTCCAATGCAGCAATTTCTTACTTGACACATCCCCAAAAGTAAAGGAATCAAGAGCATAAAGTATTGGGACCTTATCAAGATTAAAAGTTTCTGCACGGCAAAGGAAACAATCCATAAACTAATAGGCAACCAACGTAATGGGAAAAGATAGTTGCAAATGACATATCAGATAAAGGATTTTATCCAAAATCTATAAGGAACTCACCAAACTCCACACCCAAAAAACAAACAACCCAGGAAAGAAATGGGAAGAAGATATGAACCGACACTGCTCCAAAGAAGACATCCAGATGGCCCACAGACACATGAAACGATCCTCAGCATCCCTCCTCATCAGGGAAATACAAATCAAAACCACACTGAGATATCACCTCACGCCAGTCAGAGTGGCTAAAATGAGCAAATCAGAGAACTCTAGATGCTGGCGAGGATGTGGAGAAAGGGGCACCCTCCTACACTGTTGGTGGGAATGTAAACTGGTACAGGCTCTCTGGAAAACAGTATGGAGGTTCCTCAAAAAATTAACACTAGAACTCCCCTATGACCCAGCAATAGCACTGCTAAGAATTTACCCAAGGGATATAGAAATGCTGATGCATAGGAGCACATGGACCCCAATGTTCATAGCAGCACTCTCCACAATAGCCAAAACATGGAAAGAGCCTAAGTGTCCATCAGCAGATGAATGGATCAAGAAGATGTGGTTTATCTATACGATGGAATACTATATGGCAACGAGAAATAATGAAATCTGGCCATGTGTAGCAACATGGATGGACCTTGAGGGTGTTATGCTGAGTGAAATAAGTCAGGCAGAGAAGGACAAGTACCATATATTTGCACGTATAGGGGATTAGGAGGAACTTAACGGAGAACCGCGGGGGAGAAGAAGGGGGAAATAGTGGGGAAGCGGGAGAAAGGCAAACCGTGAGAGACTCTTGAATGCTGAGAACAAACTGAGGACTGTTGGGTGTGGGGGGTGAGGGGGGAGATGTGCATGGAGGAGGGTACTTGTGGGGATGAGCACTGGGTATTATATGGAAACCAACTTGACAATAAACTATTTGTAAAAAAATAAACAAAAGAGAAAGAATAAAAGAAAAAAAAACAAAAAAACAGATTGACCTATAGATTCAATAAAATAACAATCAAATCCCAGCAAGGTTTTTTTTTTGTAGAAATTGACTAACTGACTCTAAAATTCATATGGAAATAAAACAGACATACAATCACAAACCAAATTTGAAAAAGAGCAAAAATGCTGGGCAAAAAACTGATTTCAAGATTTATTATCAAAATACCTTAATCAAGACAGTGTAATATTGGTGTAAAGGTAGACAAATAGATTAATCGAACAGAATAGAGGGACCAGAAATGGAGCCGCATATGGAAAATAGACCCATATATGGATAACTGGCATGTTTGGACATGTGAAAAGGTGTCAAGTGTAATTAAGAGAAGAAAGAAGAGTCCAAAAAATGGTGCTGGAGCAATTGCTTGAGCAAGAAATAAATTTCAATCCATAGCTTGTACTACATGTATAATAATCAACAAAATAAATCATAGATATAAGTATTAAATCCAAACCTATAAAGTTTCTAGGAATAAAAGTGGGATGATATGTGTGACCTGGTGTTAGGCAAATATTTTTTTATACCATGCCAAAAGTACAACCTATAAAAGAACAAATTGATGAATGGCATTTCATTAAAATTTAAACCTTCTACTCTTCAGTTACATACTATATTGTTCCATTTATATGATACTTTTGAAAAACTATAGTGATGAAGATCCAATCAATTGTTTCTGAGGATTATAGTGGAGGGTAGGTATGACTGTAAAGAGATATCATGAAGAAGATTTTGGGGGTAATGGAAATAACTATGGTGATTTTTACATGAAGCTATACATGTGTTAAAACTTATAGAACTGCTATAAACATCTATGTACAGGGTTTTATGTGAACATTCACCTTCATTTTTCTGGGATAAATGTCCAGGAACACATTTGCTGAATCATATGGTAGTTGACTGTTTAGTTGTTGTTGTTGTTGTTGTTGTTTAACTGCCGGTTTTCCACTCTATCTTTCATTACCATCAACAATGTGTGAATAATTCAGCTTCTCTTTCGTTGTGTGTTACTTAAGGTTGTTCAGAAAGTGATCCATTTTGTTTAATTGTCAAGTTTATGTCTTTAGAATTATTTATTACAATTTTTATTATCCTTTTGATATCTGAAGTATATGTAGTGATGGCAATGAGAAAGAATGAAATCTGGCCATGTGTAACAAAGTGGATGGAACTTGAGGGTGTTATGCTGAGCGAAATAAGGCAGGCAGCGAAAGACAGATACCATATGTTTTCACTTATAGGATGGATTAGGAGAAACTTAACAGAGGACCATGGGGAAGAAGAAGGATAAAAATAGTTGGGGAATGGGAGGGAGGCAAACCTTGAGAGACTCTTGAATACTGAGAACAAACTGAGAGTTGACTGGGGTGGGGGAGGGGAAGGGGGGTGATGGGCATGGAGGAGGACACTTGTTGGGATGAGCACTGAGTGTTATATGGAAACCAACTTAACAATAAACTATGAAAGAAAGAATATAAATAAATAAATAAATAAATAAATAAATAAATAAATAAATAAATAAGTATAAAAGTATATGTCATGATAGCCCTTGTTTTTTCCTGATATTGGTATTTAGTGTCTAGTGTCTTTTTCTTTGTGAGTCTTTCTAGAGCTTTGTCAATTATATTAAACTGTTCAAAGAACCAACTCTTTGAGGGGTTGGGAGGGGCCGGGAGGGGGCCACCTCTGCTGCTACCAAGGCTGTGGGCCTCACCCTTTGCTCAGCTGTGAGAATAAACCGCTCCCTGCCCCCACTTTAAAAATAAATAAATAAAAATAATAAATAAAAGGGGGCGCCTCGGTGGCTCAGTCGGTTGAGCGTCCGACTTCGGCTCAGGTCATGACCTCGCGGTCCGTGGGTTCGAGCCCCGCGTAGGGCTCTGTGCTGACAGCTCAGAGCCCAGAGCCTGCTTCAGATTCTGTGTCTCCCTCTCTCTCTGACTCTCCCCTGCTCACGCTGTCTCTCTCTCACTCTCTCAGAAATAAATAAAAACATAAAAAAGAATTATACAGGTTCTAAACAATCTCTTTAGAGAAACATTTTTTGAAACAATTTAAAAATTCTATTTTTATTTATCTAGTCTCCATTTTTTTTATTTTCAGTTTTATTGATTTCTTTTTAATTAATTAATTTATTAATTTATTTAAAGTTAAGTTATTTAACATACAGTATAGTATTGGTTTTAGGAGCAGAACTTAGTGATTCATCACTTATATATAACACCCATTGCTCAAGTGTCCTCCTTAATGCCCATCACTCATTTAGCCCATCCCCCCAACATCTCCTCAAATTACTCTCAGTTTGTTCTCTGTATTTAAGAGTCTCTAGTTTGCTTCCCTCTGTGTTTTTATCTTATGTCTATACCTTATTATTCCTTTCTTCTGCTTGGTTTGGGTTTATTTTGGCCTTCTTTCCCTCCATTCTTGAAGTGAGAGCATAGATTATTGATTTAAAATTTTTCCTCTTCATAAATGTATGCATTTAGTGCTATAAATTTCCCACTTGGTATTGTTTTATATGCATTCTACAAACTTTGATATGTTGTATTTTCATTTTAATTCAGTGCTATGTATTTTTTTTAAATTTCCCTGGAGACTTCTTTTTGATTTGTGGGTTATTTAAAATTACGTCATTTAGCTTTCAAGTGTTTGGAAATTTTCCTTTCCTCTTTCTGTTATTGGTTTTTAGTTTGACTTCATTGTTCTCTGAAAACATAGTCTGTATGATTTCAGTTCTATAAATTTGTTGAGGCTTATTTTATCGCCCAGGATATGGTCTACCTTGGTAATTGCTGCATGGGCACTTGAAAGGAATATGTTTTTGCTCCTTTTGAGTGCATTGTTCTATAAACGTCCATTAGATCGTGTTGTCGATAGTATTTTGAGTTATTTTATATTACTAACTGTCTGTCTAGTTATTTTATCAATTGTTTAGAGAGGAGGTTTGAAGTCCCAAGCATAATTGTGGGTTTTTATATTTCTACTTTCGGTTCTAGCAGTTTTCACTTCACGTATTTTGCAGCTCTATTTTTTAAAATTTTTTAATGTTTTATTTATTTCTGAGAGGGAGAGAGAGAGAGGCAGCATGAGCAGGGGAGGGTCAGAGAGAGAGGGAGACAGAATCTGAAGCAAGCTCCAGGCTCTGAGCTAGCTGTCAGCACAGAACACGACGCGGGGCTCGAACCCATTAACCATGTGATCATGACCTGAGCTGAAGTCGGACACTTAGCCCACTGAGCCACCCAGGCGCCCCTGCAGCTCTATTTTTGAGTGCATAACATTTAAGATTGTTATGTCTTCTTGATGGAATTGACGTTTTTATCAGTATATAATGTTTCTGTCTCTGGTACGTTTTTTTCTTTGTTGTTGTTGTTGTTTATTTTTAAAGAGTGGGGGCAAGGAGCGAGTGGGAGAGGAGCAGAGAGAGACAAGGAGACAGGAGATCCAACGTGGGCTCTGCACTGACAGCAGAAAGCCTTATGTGGGGCTCTAACTCACGAACCATAAGATTATGACCTGAGCTGACATTCAAAGCTTAACCAACTGAGCCACCCACACACCCTTGGTAAGTTTCTTGCTCTGCAATCTACTTCATCTGATCGTGTAAATTATTCTGCTTTCCCTTTCTTAATGGTTACAGAACATATCTTTTCCCATCCTTATCCTTTCAACCTGACTATATGTTCGTATTTGGAGTTTCTTTTATTTATTTATTTTTTTTTTTTTTACAAATAGTTTATTGTCAAATTAGTTTCCACATAACACCCAGTGCTCATCCTCACAAGTGCCCTCCTCCATGCCCACCCCTCCTCCCCCCCACATCCACCAGTCCTCAGTTTTTGTCAGCATTCAAGAGTCTCTCATGGTTTGCCTCTCCCCCTTTCCCCCACCATTTCCGCCCTTCTTCTCCACCTTGGTCCTCTGTTAAGCTCCTCCTAATCCTCCTATAGGTGCACACATATGATATTTGTCTTTCTCTGCCTGACTTATTTCGCTCAGCATAACACCCTCAAGGTTGGAGTTTCTTTTAGATAGCATTTAGTTGGGTAATTTTTTTTTAAATCCACTCTATCAACCTCTGTCCTTCCATTGGCATATTTAGACCATTCATATTTCCTGCAATTATTGTTATTTTAGCACATAAGTATGTCATTTTATTTTTTATTTTATGTTTGTCTCCATTTTTCTTTATTTTCTTTTTCTTGCCTTCGTGTGAATACCTTGATGAGTTTTTAGAATTCCATTTGTATTTATCTATAGTCTTTTAAAGTGCATTTCTTTGGGGGCGCCTGGGTGGCTTAGTCGGTTAAGCGTCCGACTTTCGCTTAGGTCATGATCTCGCGGTTCGTGGGTTCGAGCCCCGCGTCGGGGTCTGTGCTGACTGCCAGCTCAGATCCTGGAGCCTGTTTCAGTCTGTGACTCCCTCTCTCTCTGACCCTCCCCTGCTCACGCTGTCTCTCTCTCTCTCCTAGAAATAAATAAAACATTAAAAAAAATAAAAAATAATAAAGTGCATTTCTTTGTATAGTTTTATTTATGGTTGCTCTGGGTATTACATTACATATGCATAGTTTATCACAGTCAACTGGTATTCTCATTTTACCAGCTTTAGGGAAGTATAGAAATCATATGTTCCTAGGGTGCCTGGGTGGCTCAGTCCGTTGGGCATCTGACTTCGGCTCAGGTCATGATCTCACAGTTCGTGGGTTTGAGCCCCGCGTCGGGCTCCGTGCTGACAGCTAGCTCAGAGCCTGGAGCTTGCTTCAGATTCTGTGTCTCCCTCTCTCTCTGACCCTCAACTGCTCATGCTGTCTCTCTCTCTCAAAAATCAATAAAAAAACATTAAAATTTTTTTTAAAAGAAATCATACCTTCCTTAATGTCCTATTTTCAACTCTGTTTATATGTATCTTTTTTTTTAATATTTTTTTATATTTTTATTTATTTCTAGGAGAGAGAGAGAGACCGCGTGAGCAGGGGAGGGTCAGAGAGAGAGGGAGTCATAGACTGAAACAGGCTCCAGGCTCTGAGCTGGCAGTCAGCACAGAGCCCGATGCGGGGCTCGAACCCACGAATCAAATCGCGAGATCATGACCTAAGCGAAAGTCGGACGCTTAACCGACTAAGCCACCCAGGCGCCCCAACTCTGTTTATATGTATCTTAAATATTTCCTCTACATACATTTAGAAAAAATCAGGCAGTATTATAATTTTTGTTTCAACAATCAAACATAATTTAGAAAACTCAGGAGGAGGGGGAAAATATTTCACTCACTTATTTTTTTTAAAATGAAACAATCTTTATTTTGTGAATATTGTTTTGCTCTAGGAGTTATATAATACTTTCAATGTCTCAATTTTATCTTATTTATTTTTTTTACAAATAGTTTATTGTCAAATTAGTTTCCACATAACACTCAGTGCTCATCCCCACAAGTGCCCTCCTCCATGCCCATCCCTCCTCCCCCCACATCCATCAGTCCTCAGTTTTTGTCAGCATTCAAGAGTCTCTCATGGTTTGCCTCTCTCCCTTTCCCCCACCATTTCCCCCTTCTTCTCCCCCTTGTTCCTCCGTCAAGTTCCTCCTAATCCTCCTATACGTGCAAACATATGATATTTGTCCTTCTCTGCCTGACTTATTTCGCTCAGCATAACACCCTCAAGGTCCATCCATGTTGCTACACATGGCCAGATTTCATTGTTTCTCATTGCCATGTAGTATTCCATGATATAGATAAACCACATCTTCTTGATCCATTCATCTATTGATGGACACTTAGGCTCTTTCCATGTTTTAGCTATTGTGAAGATTCACTCACTCATTTTTGCTTACCATGGTCTTTCTACCTTCCTGATGCTCCAAATTTTCTGATCATTTCCATTCTGGTTAGAGAATTTTCCTTAGACACTCTTCAAGGTGGATCGCACATTGACAAATTCTCTTAGTTTTCCTTAATCTGACCAAGTCTCAATTTCCTCTTTATTCTAAGGGATATTTTCAGTGAGTATAGGATTCTAGCCTGACAGTTCTTTCAGCATCCAAAAAATATTTTGTCACTTCCTTCTCACCTCCATGGTTTCTGATGAGAAATCCACTATCATTCAAATCATTGTTCCACAATAGATAAGATATTGGTTTTATTTAGCTGCTCTCAAGATTTTTTTCTTTGTCTTTAGTCTTCAGATTAGCATCTGTCTGTGTGGATGTCTTTCAGGTTTTCCTGCTTGGGGGTTGTTTTAATTTTTGAATCTGTAGGTTTATGTCTTTCTCCGAATTTGAGAAGTGTTCAGTCATAATTTCCTTGAGTATGTATTCAACTTCACCTTCTCTCTCCTCTCGTTTTGAGATTTTGATAACACAAATGTTAGATCTTTTCTTATAGTCCCCATGTCCCGCAGACTTCCTTTTTTTCCAGTATATGTTCTCTCTGTTGTTCACACTAAATAGTTTCTATTGTATCTTCCAGTTCACTGATTCTTTTTTTATTATTATGTTTATTTATTTTGAGAGAGAGAGAGAGACAGAGTGAGAGTGGGAAAGGAGCAGAAAGAGAGACACAGAATTCAAAGTAGGCTCCAGGTTCTGTGCTATCAGCACAGAGCCCAATGCAGGGCTCGAACTCACAAATGTGAGATCATGACCTGAGCTGAAGTCGGACTCTCAAGCGACTGAGCCAGCCAGGCAACCCAGTTCACTGATTCTTTCCTCTCGCCCTTCCAATCTGTTGTTGAGTCCATCTGGTGAGCTTTTTTGGTTACTGTTTTTCTTTTGGGGGGACTTGTAAAGTTCCATTTTGCTCTTCTGTGTTTTTTATTTGTTCATGTGTTTCACATGCTTGTCATTTTCTTTCTTTGTATATAGATCCTCATAGATTTTCCAACATAAGGCAATATAATAATAACCCAGAAACTAATCAAAATGGTTAACTTTTGGGATGGAGAAGGAAATGAGAAGACAGGGATAGAAAGGAAATTTCTGAGATTTATATATAGCTTTGGTTTTGAAACACCCTAAAATTCTACCTATTCAAGAATAAAATTAAACATTTTAAAAACCCTAAAATTGAAAACAAATGTAAACAAATGAACCTAACTATGCATCAGGTAATATTACTACACTGAAAAAATTACTTAGCGTGACATTATAATACTGACATCTTTATATCCTCTAAGAAAAAGAGAACTGCAAGAAATCTTTAATTTGATCCCACAGCTTGTTAGTAGTAATAATAAGTATTATTATTTAAAAAACATTTGATGTACATTTTAAGATAGAGCAAATAAATATGTATTATCATCAGGAACTGAGATTTTCAGTGTAAGAGAAAAGAGATACAAATAAAAATACTTTCATTTTACTTTTTTTTCCCAGTTCTATTGAGATATAATTAACATATAACATTGTGCAAGTTTCTTTTTTTAATAAATATTTTTAATGTTTTTTTTTTGAGAGAGAGAACAAGCATGAGCAGGGGAGGAGCAGAGAGAGAGAGAGAGAGAGAGGGAGAGAGACAGAATCTGAAGCAGGCTCCAGGGTCCGAGTTGTCAGCACAGAGCCCAATGCGGGGCTCAAACCCAAGCACCGTGAGATCATGACCTGAGCCGAGCTTGGACACTTAACTGACTGAGCCACCCAGGCGCCCCAACATTGTGCAAGTTTCAAGCATTGTTAACAAGAGTCACGGGACCCCTGGGTAGCTCAGTCAGTTAAGTGTCTCTTTTCTTTTCTTTTTTTTCTTTTTTTAAATGTTTACTTATTTTTGAGAGAGAGACAGAGTGGGATCAGGGAGGGACAGAGATAAAGAGACACAGAATCAGAAGCAGGCCCCAGGCTCCGAGCTGTCAACACAGACCACGACGTGGAGCTCAAACCCACAGACCATGAGATCATGACCTAAGCTGAAGTCGGACGTTTAACCGACTGAGCCACACAGGCACCCTTCTTTTTTTTATGTTTATTTTTTTTAGTTGTTTTAAATTAATTACTTTCTTTATTTTTTAATTACATCCAAGTTAGGTAGCATATAGTGCAACAATGATTTCAGGAGTAAATTCCTTAATACCCCTTACCTATTTAGCTCATCCCCCCTTCCGACAATCTCTCCAGCAATCCTCTGTTTCTTCTCTGCATTTAGGAGTCTATTATGTTTTGTTCCCTCCCTGTTTTTATATTATTTTTGTTTCCCTTCCCTTATGGTCATCTTTTGTTCATTATTTTTTTAGTATCTTAAATTCTTCTTATGAGTAAAGTCATATGATATTTATCTTTCTCTGACTGACTAATTTCGCTTAGCATAATACCCTCTAGTCCCATTCATGTAGCTGCAAATGGCAAGATTTCATTCTTTTTGATTGTCAGGTAATACTCCATGGTATTTACATACCACATCTTTATCTATTCATCTGTCTTCGAAACAGACCACCTGTATCTCTTGGGTAACTACCTAATAGTGAAATTGCTGGGTTGTAGGGTAGTTCTAGTTTTAATTTTTTGAGGAACCTCCAAACTGTTTTCCAGAGTAGCTGCACCAGTTTGCTTTCCCACCAGCAGTGCAAAAGAGATCCTCCTTCTCTGCATCCTTGCCAACATCTGTTGTTGCCTGAGCTGTTAATGTCAGCCATTCTTACAGGTGTGAGGTGGTATATGATTGTGGTTTTAATTTGTATTTCCCTGATGATGAGTGATGTTGAGCATTTTTTCATATGTCTGTTAGCCATCTGGATGTATTCTTTGGAGAAGTGTCTATTCATGCCTTTTACCCATTTCTTCACTGGATTATTTGTTTTTTGGGTGTCGAGTTTGATAAGTTCTTTATAGATTTTGGATACTAACCCTTTATCTGATATTTAATTTGCAAATATCTTTTCTCATTTCCTCGGTTGCCATTTAGTTTTGCTGATTGTTTCTTATTGAAACATTTTTATCATGGCTGCTTTAAATTTTTTGTCACATAGTTTAGCAATTCTGTTAACTAGGTATTAGCATCTATTGATTGTCTTTTTCATTCACTTTGAGATCTTTCTACTTCTTTTCTTTATTTTTTTAATGTTTATTTATTTTTGAGAGAGAGAAACAGACAGACCATAAGCAGCGGAGGGGCAGAGGGAAAGAGAGGCAAAATCCAAAGGAGGCTCCAAGCTCTGAGCTGTCAGCACAGAGCCCGATGTGGAGCTCAAACTCATGAGCCATGAGATCATGACCTGAGCTGAAGTCAGATGCTTAACTGAGCCACCAAGACACCTCAAGATCTTTCTATTTCTTAGTTTGATGACTAATTTTAATTTGAAGTCTGGACATTTTTATTTTATGTTATGATACTCTGGATATTATTTAAAACCTGCTGTTGTAAAGCTGGCTTTCTCTGACATCACCCTGGCAGAGGGAGTAAGGAACTTTCTCATTACTTACAAGTGTATAAATAGAAGTACCACTTCCTCATTTGGCCTCCATTGACAGAGGATGAGGAATATCCTCATTACTGATAGGTGGTGATGATTGTTCTGGCTACTCATGTCTTCTCTATAGAACAATGGAGGAAGTGTTCTTATTGTTTCTGGATTATGATGAAAATCCTAACTCTTTCTTAGCTCTTTTCTGATACCACTCCAAAGGGGAGAGGGAGAAACAGAAGCTAAAATGAATTATTGGGACTTCATCAAGATAAAAACTTCTGAACAGCAAAGGAAACAATCAACAAAACTGAAAGGCAGCCTACAGAATGTGAGAAGATATTTGCAAATGATATATTGGGTAAAGGGTTAGTATCCAAAATCTATAAAAAACTATCAAACTCAACCCCAAAAACCAAATAATCCAGTTAAGAAATGGGCAGAACATGAATAGAAATTTTTCCAAAGACATTCAATGTCTAACAGACACATGAAAAGATGCTCAGTATCACTCATCATCAGGGAAATAGAAATCAAAGCCATGATGAAATCCACTTTATACCTGTCAGAATGGCTAAAATTAACAACTCAGGCAACAACAGATGTTGGTGAGGATGTGGAGCAAGGGGAACAGTCTTACACTACTTGGAATGCAAACTGGTGCAGCAACTCTGGAAAACAGTATGCAGTTTCCTCAAGAAGTTTAAAATAGAACTACCTTACAACCCAGCAGCTTCACTACTAGGTATTTACCTAAAGGATACAAAAAATACAGTTTCAAAGGGGTACATGAACCCTGATGTTCATAGTGGCATTATCAACATTAGCCAAACTATGTAAAGAGCCCAAGTGTCCATCAACTGATGAAAGTATAAAGAAGAGGTGGTATGTATGCATGTATGTATGTATATGTGTATACACATATGTGTATATGTGTATGTATGTATATATGTATAAGGAGGGCACTTCTTGTGATGAGCATTGGGTGCTGTATGTAAGTGATGAATCACTAAATTCTACTCCTGAAAAAAAAATTGCAAAAACAAGATGTAGAACAGTGTGTCTATCTGGAAACTCATACACCAAATGTTATTAAAGGTTGTTGCCAGAAGCTGAGATTTGGGGAAATTTTTACTTAATCCTTATACCTTGATATATTGTTTTCAGTTCCTACAATGAGTCTGCAACATTTTTTTAAATGTTTTATTTATTTCTGAGAGAGAGACACAGACAGACAGACAGACAGACAGACAGCATGAGCAGGGGTGGGTCAGAGAGAGAGGGAGACCCAGAATCCAAAACAGGCTCCAGGCTCTAAGCTAGCTGTCAGCACAGAGCCCGACGCGGGACTCGATCCCATGAACTGTAAGACCATGACCTGAGCTAAAGTCGGATGCCCAACCAACTGAGCCACCCAGGCACCCCGCGTCTGCCACTTTTTAATGTAATTTCACAAATATTGTGATCACATATATTCCTCTTCTAATATGGCTTTTTTTCTTTCCAATTTTTGTTTCCATTTTTTCCCTATCTTCCTCCCTTCCATGGCAGCATGACTGCCACCTTCCCATACATAACCTATATTAAAACTTTGGATATTCTTCCATGTTTTTCTCTATATTCCCAAAATCTTATCTACATATGCTGACATATTTGGAGTATTTTTTATTGTTTTACAAAAAAAGCAGAGATGGGAAGACAGTATCCACATATTTATATTTTTACTAAATAATACTTTATGAAATATATAATTTTTATGATCAAAACTAACAATGAAGCTGTTTTCATTAGGAGAAGAAATAAAGTTCCCATTGGCTGCAACCTGACTAGTTCTAGGATTGTTGCATTGAGAGGTGTTAGGAGAACCTGAAATAACGTTAGTAATGCTCACTTCTCAAGCCAAAAATTCCCTCAGAAAGAATCTAGGCCTTCTATTGGTCAATCTGAAGATTTGGCCTAGCTCAGAATAAGGAAAGTCTAGTAAGAGAGGTGGTGATAGTATCTGTGTTAGTCCTTTAAAATCATCCAGACCTCCTGAAGGAAGGGTGCAAGCATCACATCCTACCCATTTTCTGTAACTATCTAGGACTTTTCCCTCTTATTTTTCCTGGATCATTTCTCTGGTCTTATGTTAGAATCTGCTCTCTGCTTTGGTCCTCTCAGAATAGGTTATCTGTCTGGACTCTCCTCTTTGGATTACTGATCTCCACACTCTCAAATAGCATGTTTTCCAGCTTTAGACGTGCCTAACAGATTCAGTGAGAACGTCCTTTCCCTTTACAGAGGGAGAATTCTTATACTTCAGTCCCCTAATGGACCTATTTCCTTGACATTTTCATCCAAAGCGTCCCGGTGTGAACGCCTAGGACCCAATGACAGGCTCTGGATTCCAATGTTACCACAACGACCTGGAGCATTACAGGCCTGGGCACTTAAATTTGGTACTCTCTCAAGGGTGCCTGGGTGGCTCAGTCAGTTAAGCATCTAAATTTTGCTCAGGTCATGATCTCACCGTTAGTGGGTCCAAGCCCTGAGTTGGGCTCTGTGCTGACATAAGAGCCTGGAGCCTGCTTCGGATTCTGTGTATGTGTCTCTCTCTGTCTGTCCCTCCCCTTCTCTATCTCTCTCTCTCTCTCAAAAATAAACATTAAAAATTTTTAAATAATAATAAACTTTGGTTCTCTCTGAGGATGCATCCCCTCTAGGATGAAGGTCGCACTCCCCACTGCCTTATGACTGGCCTCCCCCTGGCCAGATCCACCCAGAAGAACTATGCACTCCTCAGCGTTCATTTCCTGCTGAGCCAGAGTCCAGCCAGATAAAATTAGCCCACTGCTCACATCTAACAAGTGTCAGAGTCCAGCTGGGGGGAAGGGAGGGCAGAGCTGAGCCCAGAAACACTCTTGCCTGGCCAGGAGAACACGGGACTGACAGCACCTGTGGAGTTAGTGCCCCCAGCCCAGCGTCTCCTTGTTCCCCAGGCCTTCCTGCTTCAGGGATGGGAGACTAGAGACAGGCAATTGCTACCTTCTTTTTCCCACTGCACAACTGCACTACACTGCCTTCAAAACGACTAGGCCCTGGGATCCTGAGATGGGAGTGCTACAAGTACCACTTCCCACCAGGTCTCCATGCCTACGCTATACTCAGGGAGTGCCTGGAGATGGAGATGGGGCTGTTGTCCCCGCGGTCCTGGCTGCAGCATCTCTTGGTTCTGCCACTGTCCTCTGACTACCTTGGGTGGGCAAGGGCAAGGTTCCTGCCCCCGCACATCCCCCGGGGGCCTCCATCCACTTCCGCGTCTGGGGAGGGTAAGAATCCCGGGAGCTGTGACATAGAGATGAATCTGATCTTGCTATACTCACATGGGAATCAGGCCCGCCCAGGGGAAGGGGGCGGGAAGGAAGTCGGGAGAATCCAGCGCCAGGTCCTGCCAACTGGTCAGAGAGCCAGATGAATAAACTGCAGCTGCTGCGTGCGAGCCCCGGGCTGTGCTCCTCCTCGATCCCCCCCCCCCCCGCCCACTGCTCCGCCCACGCCACCACCACCACCAGGGACTGCTGTGTCGCCGCCACCCCTACCGACCGCTTGGTCCAGAGCCCTGGAGGCGATCTGGGCTGGACCAGCGACAACTCCTTTCTACCTGAGGCCTTCTTCTGTCTTCCCCCCTACTTGATCTGGCCCCAAGGCCCCAAGGTTAGAGTCAACCTGCAGCTGGCGAAGGATCTAGTTGGTTCTGGGCAGGGGGCTCTTGGACATGCGGGGACTGGGGGTTGGGAACAGCCTCCAGGAAACGTTCAGGTCCAGAGCAACCATCCTCCTCCTCCTGCCTCTCCAACCTCCAACCCTGGGCAGGGCCTGCGGGGCACCTCCTCGGCGCAAGTCAGTACGATGGGGCTGCATCTTCCAAAGAATTGGCTCACTCCTCCCATAATAACTGTCCCCAGAATTCCTGGGGGGGATGGGCTACCACACAGGTGAGAGCTCTCAGCTCAGGTCTGCTCACACACCCACCACCTGGTCCCGGGATACCACTCAGGGTGAAGGTGAGCCCCCACCAGCTGCCCTAGGTTCACACAGGTGAACTAGTGGGATTTCCTAGGCTTGAGAACCTCCCCCAAACCTGAACGGACCAGATTGACTCTAAGAGCCCCCTCCTCAATTTGCTCCCCATCCGACACTCCTCCACCCTACTCTCCATCAACCTGCTTCCTCTCCATCAACCTTCAGCCATTTGCCTAAGTGGGAGTAAGAGGGAGAGGGTAATCACTTCCACTCGCCTCC
>JAESUZ010001250.1:0-28127 GCA_017311185.1 Proteles cristata cristata
AACGCCGTTGTGCTGAACAATTTGGGTAGGGCGCTGTGCTCCATCCGAGAAACCACACGGTGAAGGACTGCAGCCGGTAATTAATTCCCCGGTCGTTTCAACACGTTTGTACTCTCGGGGAAAAAGACATGCACGGAGGCTTCCCTTACGTCTTCCATACTCACTTCGGAGCATGAACAATGTGAGGAAGGAAGGCCTCGTTTCCTACAGTCTTGTTTCACTATGCTCGTGGTGCTTCAACGCACAGGCGGAGACCTACGAGGGAAGTTCCGAAGCTCAACTCTGTGAAACAACACTCGTAGAAATGCAGCTTCCCCTTACCCGGTGGCTTCACTACGGTAGTGAAGAGTTTGAAGACTCTTGCATGGAAGGAAAGCTAACGATTCTACACACACCTCCGTGAAGTAACACTGCAGGGAAGGCTACAGTCGACGAACGTCGTGATTTACTGTGTTCGTAGTGTTAGAATACAGTTGTGGTGACCAAAATGGGAAGTGCACTCCGCTTCAGCTGAGAAACCAATCCCTGCAGAATGCAGCCTTCTTCAATTTACCAGGTCGTTTCTCTACGTAGGTCCGTTGGAGCCACGCATGCACGGAGGCTTCTTAGGTGCTTACGTACTCAACTCCATGCGTGAACACTGTGGGGGGAACGCGTCATTTAACTAAGGGCATGTTTCACTATGCTAGTAGTGTCAGAATACCCATGCGCCAGAACTGAGGGAAGTGCAGAACGGGCAGTGAAACGACACTCTGAGGGAACGCAGCATTCGCCACTTGGTTGGTTCAACACGTTAGCGACGAGGGAAGCCTCGTGTGAAAGCCCAAGCTTAGCGATTAGTGTACACCGTGAAGGAACACCGGTGGGAGTGCCCTCACTCTACTAAAGGCTTGTTTCGCTGTGCTGGTAGAAGGTCAGACACCACTTGCTCACTCACTCCCTTATTCACCTAGGAGGGAAGGGCGGAAGGCTCAACTCTGTGCAACAAGTTTGAGACGAGGCGGAAGGTTACGGGCCGCCGCTACCTAGCTGTTTCCTTACGTGATCCATGGTTGAAGACACAGGCCTGGATACATAAGCAAGGGCTTCCAGGCTCAACTCCGTGAGGCAACGCTGTGGGGCAGGCCTCCTTCAACTAATGTGTTCGTTCATTACTGTCTCCCTGTGTGCGCAGCGTTTGAGTACGGTCGAGCAGATCAGGGATTGGAAGTGCACCGGGCTCAATCTGAGAAACCACACTCTGCGGAAAGCAAGCTTTCACGTCAGAGGTGGTTTCACTACGTTCGTACTCTTGGCAAACTCGTGCGTGGAGGCTACGCTAAGGCCTGCCAAATTCAACTCGGTGCTTCAGCATTGACGGGGAGCTCCTCCTTCAACTGAGGTCTTGTTTCCCCTCTGCTAGCTGTATGAAAACCCAAAAGCGGAGACACAGGTGGGACGGGCAGGAGCGTCGAGTCTGTGAAACAACACCGAGCGGAATGCAACAGTCAGTTCCCTGATGGTTTCACTGAGTTGGAAGTGGATCGAGATGCCGTCCTGGAGGCATAAGCGAGGGTGGTTAAATTCTCAACCCTCTGAAGGCACATAGTGGCGCAGCACTCTTTCAACTGGCCTCGCGATTCCCTGTGCTCTGCGTGGTAGATTACCGCTGTGCAGAGCACAGCGAGAGGTGCACTACGCACAGTTTGAGACACCACGGTCTGCGGGGCGCAGCATCCGAGTCCCACGTCGTTTGAGTCCAATGGTATTCTTTGAAGACTCACGCATGGAAGCGTCAGTTAAGTGGTCCCTACTCCCCTGGTAGCCCGAACACTGTGGGGAACGGCTCATTCAACTTAGTGTTATTTCCCTATGCTAGTCTCTGTTTATAACCACGGGCCAACCTATGAGGGATGTGCAGAGACTTCACTCTGAGAAAACGACACTGTTCATGCAGCTCTTCACTTACCTGGGTGTTCCACCACATTAGCGTAGTCTGACGACTCATGCGTCGACAGAAGCGAGAAGGCTTAGAGTCCTGTACTCAAATCTGCAAGAAACGTTGTGGGGCAGGCCTCATTCAACTGAAGGGCATGACGAATGTATTCCCAGGCAGAATACAGTTGCGGAAACCCAATGGGGAAAGTGCACGTGGCTAACTCCGAGAAACTTCGCTCGGCGGAATACACCTTACTCAATGACCAGGTCATTTCACCACGTTGGTACTCTAGAAAACCCATGGCATAGGCGCCTCATTTAAGTGTTACGTACTCAATGCGGTGCGTACACACAGTGGAGAACGCCATAAGGTCCTGTTTGCCTGCGTAGTCGTGTAAGGGCATGACGAGTGTATTCCCAGGGGTAGAATACAGTTGTGGAAACCCAATGGGGAAAGTGCACGCGGCTAACTCCGAGAAACTTCGCTCGGCGGAATACACCCATTCAATGACCAGGTCATTTCACCACGTTGGTACTCTAGAAAACCCATGGCATAGGCGCCTCATTTAAGTGTTCCGTACGCAATTCGGTGAGTAAACACTGCGGAGAACGCCATAAGGTCCTGTTCCCCTATGTAGTCGTGTAAGAATGCCCATGCGGAGACACAAGAAAGAAGTCTAGACGACTCTGTGAAACAACACTCTGCGGAATGCAGCCTTCAGGTACATGGTTGTTTCGCTACGATAGCGATGTTTGACTTTCATGCGTGAAAGAATACACTAAGTGTTATATACGCGACTCTGTGTGGGAAGAGTGTGGGGCAGCGTCATTCCACTAAAGTCACGATACACTCTTTCGTAGGGTGAGAATACAGTTGTGGAGACCAATGTGGGTCGCGTGCTGTGCTCAAGCAGAGAAACCCTTCTATGTAGATCAACTGTATGCCATAACACTAGGCGCAGGTTGAGAAAGCACGGTCTGCGGGGATGCAGCATCCGAGTCCCACGTCGTTTGAGTCCAATGGTAATCTTTGAAGACTCATGCATGGAAACGTCAGTTAAGTGTTCCATACTCCCCTGGTAGCCCGAACACTGTGGGGAACGGCTCATTCAACTTAGGTTGTTTCACTATGCCAGCCGCGTTTTAATAACCACGCGGCAACCTATGCGGGAAGTGCAGAAACGCCACTGTGTGAAACGGCAGTATTCGGAATGCAGCTCTCACTTACCTCGCTGTTCCACCACACTAGAGTAGTCTGACGACTCATGCGTGGATGAAGAAGCTAAGTGTCCTATACTCAAATCTGTGAAGGAACATTGTGGGGCAGGCCTCATTCAACTAACGGCAGGACAAGTGTGTTCCCAGGGTTAGAATACAGTTGTGGAAACCCAATGGGGAAAGCACACTTAGCTAACTCCGGGAAACTTCCCTGGGCGGAATGCAGCCATTCCGTGGCCAGCTCACTTCCCAACGATGGTACTCCGCAAAACACATGCATAGACGCTTCATTTAAGTGTTACGGCTGAATTCGGTGCGTCAACACTGTGGAGCACGCAAAAAGGTCCTGTTTCACTATGTAGTCGTGTAAGAATGCCCATGCGGAGCCCCAAGAAAGAAGTCTAGAAGACTCTGTGAAACAACACCATGCGGAATGCCGCCTTCAGGTACAGGGTGGTTTCGCTACGATAGCGATGTTTGACTTTCACGCGTGAAAGAATACACTGGGTTATATACGCGACTCTGTGGGGGAAGAGTGTGGGGCAGCGTCATTCCACTAAAGTCACGATGCGCTCTTTCGTAAGGTTAGAACGCCGTTGTGCTGAACAATTTGGGTAGGGCGCTGTGCTCCATCCGAGAAACCACACGGTGAAGGAATGCAGCCGGTAATTAATTCCCCGGTCGTTTCAACACGTTTGTACTCTCGGGGAAAAAGACATGCACGGAGGCTTCCCTTACGTCTTCCATACTCACTTCGGAGCATGAACAATGTGAGGAAGGAAGGCCTCGTTTCCTACAGTCTTGTTTCACTATGCTCGTGGTGCTTCAACGCACAGGCGGAGACCTACGAGGGAAGTTCCGAAGCTCAACTCTGTGAAACAACACTCGTAGAAATGCAGCTTCCCCTTACCCGGTGGCTTCACTACGGTAGTGAAGAGTTTGAAGACTCTTGCATGGAAGGAAAGCTAACGATTCTACACACACCTCCGTGAAGTAACACTGCAGGGAAGGCTACAGTCGACGAACGTCGTGATTTACTGTGTTCGTAGTGTTAGAATACAGTTGTGGTGACCAAAATGGGAAGTGCACTCCGCTTCAGCTGAGAAACCAATCCCTGCAGAATGCAGCCTTCTTCAATTTACCAGGTCGTTTCTCTACGTAGGTCCGTTGGAGCCACGCATGCACGGAGGCTTCTTAGGTGCTTACGTACTCAACTCCATGCGTGAACACTGTGGGGGGAACGCGTCATTTAACTAAGGGCATGTTTCACTATGCTAGTAGTGTCAGAATACCCATGCGCCAGAACTATGAGGGAAGTGCAGAAGCTAAACGCAGTGAAACAACACTCTGAGGAACGCAGCATTCGCTTACTTGGTTGGTTCAACACGTTAGCGACGAGGGAAGCCTCGTGCGTGAAAGCCCAAGCTTAGCGACAGGTACACTACTCCGTGAAGGAACACCGGTGGGAGTGCCTCACTCTACTAAAGGCTTGTTTCGCTGTGCTGGTAGTGTCAGAATTCACTTGCTCACTCACTCCCTTATTCACCTAGGAGGGAAGGGCGGAAGGCTCAACTCTGTGCAACAAGTTTGAGACGAGGCGGAAGGTTACGGGCCGCCGCTACCTAGCTGTTTCCTTACGTGATCCATGGTTGAAGACACAGGCCTGGATACATAAGCAAGGGCTTCCAGGCTCAACTCCGTGAGGCAACGCTGTGGGGCAGGCCTCCTTCAACTAATGTGTTCGTTCATTACTGTCTCCCTGTGTGCACAGCGTTTGAGTACGGTCGAGCAGATCAGGGATTGGAAGTGCACCGGGCTCAATCTGAGAAACCACACTCTGCGGAAAGCAAGCTTTCACGTCAGAGGTGGTTTCACTACGTTCGTACTCTTGGCAAACTCGTGCGTGGAGGCTACGGTAAGGCCTGCCAAATTCAACTCGGTGCTTCAGCATTGACGGGGAGCTCCTCCTTCAACTGAGGTCTTGTTTCCCCTCTGCTAGCTGTATGAAAACCCAAAAGCGGAGACACAGGTGGGACGGGCAGGAGCGTCGAGTCTGTGAAACAACACCGAGCGGAATGCAACAGTCAGTTCCCTGATGGTTTCACTGAGTTGGAAGTGGATCGAGATGCCGTCCTGGAGGCATAAGCGAAGGGTGGTTAAATTCTCAACCCTCTGAAGGCACATAGTGGCGCAGCACTCTTTCAACTGGCCTCGCGATTCCCTGTGCTCTGCGTGGTAGATTACCGCTGTGCAGAGCACAGCGAGAGGTGCACTACGCACAGTTTGAGACACCACGGTCTGCGGGGCGCAGCCTCCGAGTCCCACGTCGTTTGAGTCCAATGGTATTCTTTGAAGACTCACGCATGGAAGCGTCAGTTAAGTGTTCCCTACTCCCCTGGTAGCCCGAACACTGTGGGGAACGGCTCATTCAACTTAGGGTTATTTCCCTATGCTAGTCTCGTTTTATAACCACGCGTCAACCTATGAGGGATGTGCAGAGACTTCACTCTGTGAAAACGACACTGTTCGCCATGCAGCTCTCACTTACCTGGGTGTTCCACCACATTAGCGTAGTCTGACGACTCATGCGTCGATGAAGAGGCTTAGAGTCCTGTACTCAAATCTGTGAAGGAACGTTGTGGGGCAGGCCTCATTCAACGAAGGGCATGACGAATGTATTCCCAGGGGTAGAATACAGTTGTGGAAACCCAATGGGGAAAGTGCACGTGGCTAACTCCGAGAAACTTCGCTCGGCGTAATACACCCATTCAATGACCAGGTCATTTCACCACGTTGGTACTCTAGAAAACCCATGGCATAGGCGCCTCATTTAAGTGTTACGTACTCATGCGGTGCGTACACACAGTGGAGAACGCCATAAGGTCCTGTTTGCCTGTGTAGTCGTGTAAGGGCATGACGAGTGTATTCCCAGGGGTAGAATACAGTTGTGGAAACCCAATGGGGAAAGTGCACGTGGCTAACTCCGAGAAACTTCGCTCGGCGGAATACACCCATTCAATGACCAGGTCATTTCACCACGTTGGTACTCTAGAAAACCCATGGCATAGGCGCCTCATTTAAGTGTTACGTACTCAATGCGGTGCGTACACACAGTGGAGAACGCCATAAGGTCCTGTTTGCCTGTGTAGTCGTGTAAGGGCATGACGAGCGTATTCCCAGTGGTAGAATACAGTTGTGGAAACCCAATGGGGAAAGTGCACGTGGCTAACTCCGAGAAACTTCGCTCGGCGGAATACACCCATTCAATGACCAGGTCATTTCACCACGTTGGTACTCTAGAAAACCCATGGCATAGGCGCCTCATTTAAGTGTTCCGTACGCAATTCGGTGAGTAAACACTGCGGAGAACGCCATAAGGTCCTGTTCCCCTATGTAGTCGTGTAAGAATGCCCATGCGGAGACACAAGAAAGAAGTCTAGACGACTCTGTGAAACAACACTCTGCGGAATGCAGCCTTCAGGTACATGGTTGTTTCGCTACGATAGCGATGTTTGACTTTCATGCGTGAAAGAATACACTAAGTGTTATATACGCGACTCTGTGTGGGAAGAGTGTGGGGCAGCGTCATTCCACTAAAGTCACGATACACTCTTTCGTAGGGTGAGAATACAGTTGTGGAGACCAATGTGGGTCGCGTGCTGTGCTCAAGCAGAGAAACCCTTCTATGTAGATCAACTGTATGCCATAACACTAGGCGGAAGGCTACGGGCCGCTACCTAGTTGTGCCACTACGTGATTCACTGTGTTCGTCGTGGTAGATTACAGTTGTGCAGACTACTGTGAGAAGTGCACTAGGCGCAGGTTGAGAAAGCACGGTCTGCGGGGATGCAGCATCCGAGTCCCACGTCGTTTGAGTCCAATGGTAATCTTTGAAGACTCACGCATGGAAACGTCAGTTAAGTGTTCCATACTCCCCTGGTAGCCCGAACACTGTGGGGAACGGCTCATTCAACTTAGGTTGTTTCACTATGCCAGCCGCGTTTTAATAACCACGCGGCAACCTATGCGGGAAGTGCAGAAACGCCACTGTGTGAAACGGCAGTATTCGGAATGCAGCTCTCACTTACCTCGCTGTTCCACCACACTAGAGTAGTCTGACGACTCATGCGTGGATGAAGAAGCTAAGTGTCCTATACTCAAATCTGTGAAGGAACATTGTGGGGCAGGCCTCATTCAACTAACGGCAGGACAAGTGTGTTCCCAGGGTTAGGATACAGTTGTGGAAACCCAATGGGGAAAGCACACTTAGCTAACTCCGGGAAACTTCCCTGGGCGGAATGCAGCCATTCCGTGACCAGCTCACTTCCCAACGATGGTACTCCGCAAAACACATGCATAGACGCTTCATTTAAGTGTTACGGCTGAATTCGGTGCGTCAACACTGTGGAGCACGCAAAAAGGTCCTGTTTCACTATGTAGTCGTGTAAGAATGCCCATGCGGAGCCCCAAGAAAGAAGTCTAGAAGACTCTGTGAAACAACACCATGCGGAATGCCGCCTTCAGGTACATGGTGGTTTCGCTACGATAGCGATGTTTGACTTTCACGCGTGAAAGAATACACTGGGTTATATACGCGACTCTGTGTGGGAAGAGTGTGGGGCAGCGTCATTCCACTAAAGTCACGATGCGCTCTTTCGTAAGGTTAGAACGCCGTTGTGCTGAACAATTTGGGTAGGGCGCTGTGCTCCATCCGAGAAACCACACGGTGAAGGAATGCAGCCGGTAATTAATTCCCCGGTCGTTTCAACACGTTTGTACTCTCGGGGAAAAAGACATGCACGGAGGCTTCCCTTACGTCTTCCATACTCACTTCGGAGCATGAACAATGTGAGGAAGGAAGGCCTCGTTTCCTACAGTCTTGTTTCACTATGCTCGTGGTGCTTCAACGCACAGGCGGAGACCTACGAGGGAAGTTCCGAAGCTCAACTCTGTGAAACAACACTCGTAGACATGCAGCTTCCCCTTACCCGGTGGCTTCACTACGGTAGTGAAGAGTTTGAAGACTCTTGCATGGAAGGAAAAGCTAACGATTCTACACACACCTCCGTGAAGTAACACTGCAGGGAAGGCTACAGTCGACGAACGTCGTGATTTACTGTGTTCGTAGTGTTAGAATACAGTTGTGGTGACCAAAATGGGAAGTGCACTCCGCTTCAGCTGAGAAACCAATCCCTGCAGAATGCAGCCTTCTTCAATTTACCAGGTCGTTTCTCTACGTAGGTCCGTTGGAGCCACGCATGCACGGAGGCTTCTTAGGTGCTTACGTACTCAACTCCATGCGTGAACACTGTGGGGGAACGCGTCATTTAACTAAGGGCATGTTTCACTATGCTAGTAGTGTCAGAATACCCATGCGCCAGAACTATGAGGGAAGTGCAGAAGCTAAACGCAGTGAAACGACACTCTGAGGAACGCAGCATTCGCTTACTTGGTTGGTTCAACACGTTAGCGACGAGGGAAGCCTCGTGCGTGAAAGCCCAAGCTTAGCGACAGGTACACTACTCCGTGAAGGAACACCGGTGGGAGTGCCTCACTCTACTAAAGGCTTGTTTCGCTGTGCTGGTAGTGTCAGAATTCACTTGCTCACTCACTCCCTTATTCACCTAGGAGGGAAGGGCGGAAGGCTCAACTCTGTGCAACAAGTTTGAGACGAGGCGGAAGGTTACGGGCCGCCGCTACCTAGCTGTTTCCTTACGTGATCCATGGTTGAAGACACAGGCCTGGATACATAAGCAAGGGCTTCCAGGCTCAACTCCGTGAGGCAACGCTGTGGGGCAGGCCTCCTTCAACTAATGTGTTCGTTCATTACTGTCTCCCTGTGTGCGCAGCGTTTGAGTACGGTCGAGCAGATCAGGGATTGGAAGTGCACCGGGCTCAATCTGAGAAACCACACTCTGCGGAAAGCAAGCTTTCACGTCAGAGGTGGTTTCACTACGTTCGTACTCTTGGCAAACTCGTGCGTGGAGGCTACGGTAAGGCCTGCCAAATTCAACTCGGTGCTTCAGCATTGACGGGGAGCTCCTCCTTCAACTGAGGTCTTGTTTCCCCTCTGCTAGCTGTATGAAAACCCAAAAGCGGAGACACAGGTGGGACGGGCAGGAGCGTCGAGTCTGTGAAACAACACCGAGCGGAATGCAACAGTCAGTTCCCTGATGGTTTCACTGAGTTGGAAGTGGATCGAGATGCCGTCCTGGAGGCATAAGCGAAGGGTGGTTAAATTCTCAACCCTCTGAAGGCACATAGTGGCGCAGCACTCTTTCAACTGGCCTCGCGATTCCCTGTGCTCTGCGTGGTAGATTACCGCTGTGCAGAGCACAGCGAGAGGTGCACTACGCACAGTTTGAGACACCACGGTCTGCGGGGCGCAGCATCCGAGTCCCACGTCGTTTGAGTCCAATGGTATTCTTTGAAGACTCACGCATGGAAGCGTCAGTTAAGTGTTCCCTACTCCCCTGGTAGCCCGAACACTGTGGGGAACGGCTCATTCAACTTAGTGTTATTTCCCTATGCTAGTCTCGTTTTATAACCACGCGTCAACCTATGAGGGATGTGCAGAGACTTCACTCTGTGAAAACGACACTGTTCGCCATGCAGCTCTCACTTACCTGGGTGTTCCACCACATTAGCGTAGTCTGACGACTCATGCGTCGATGAAGAGGCTTAGAGTCCTGTACTCAAATCTGTGAAGGAACGTTGTGGGGCAGGCCTCATTCAACGAAGGGCATGACGAATGTATTCCCAGGGGTAGAATACAGTTGTGGAAACCCAATGGGGAAAGTGCACGTGGCTAACTCCGAGAAACTTCGCTCGGCGGAATACACCCATTCAATGACCAGGTCATTTCACCACGTTGGTACTCTAGAAAACCCATGGCATAGGCGCCTCATTTAAGTGTTACGTACTCAATGCGGTGCGTACACACAGTGGAGAACGCCATAAGGTCCTGTTTGCCTGTGTAGTCGTGTAAGGGCATGACGAGTGTATTCCCAGGGGTAGAATACAGTTGTGGAAACCCAATGGGGAAAGTGCACGTGGCTAACTCCGAGAAACTTCGCTCGGCGGAATACACCCATTCAATGACCAGGTCATTTCACCACGTTGGTACTCTAGAAAACCCATGGCATAGGCGCCTCATTTAAGTGTTCCGTACGCAATTCGGTGAGTAAACACTGCGGAGAACGCCATAAGGTCCTGTTCCCCTATGTAGTCGTGTAAGAATGCCCATGCGGAGACACAAGAAAGAAGTCTAGACGACTCTGTGAAACAACACTCTGCGGAATGCAGCCTTCAGGTACATGGTTGTTTCGCTACGATAGCGATGTTTGACTTTCATGCGTGAAAGAATACACTAAGTGTTATATACGCGACTCTGTGTGGGAAGAGTGTGGGGCAGCGTCATTCCACTAAAGTCACGATACACTCTTTCGTAGGGTGAGAATACAGTTGTGGAGACCAATGTGGGTCGCGTGCTGTGCTCAAGCAGAGAAACCCTTCTATGTAGATCAACTGTATGCCATAACACTAGGCGGAAGGCTACGGGCCGCTACCTAGTTGTGCCACTACGTGATTCACTGTGTTCGTCGTGGTAGATTACAGTTGTGCAGACTACTGTGAGAAGTGCACTAGGCGCAGGTTGAGAAAGCACGGTCTGCGGGGATGCAGCATCCGAGTCCCACGTCGTTTGAGTCCAATGGTAATCTTTGAAGACTCACGCATGGAAACGTCAGTTAAGTGTTCCATACTCCCCTGGTAGCCCGAACACTGTGGGGAACGGCTCATTCAACTTAGGTTGTTTCACTATGCCAGCCGCGTTTTAATAACCACGCGGCAACCTATGCGGGAAGTGCAGAAACGCCACTGTGTGAAACGGCAGTATTCGGAATGCAGCTCTCACTTACCTCGCTGTTCCACCACACTAGAGTAGTCTGACGACTCATGCGTGGATGAAGAAGCTAAGTGTCCTATACTCAAATCTGTGAAGGAACATTGTGGGGCAGGCCTCATTCAACTAACGGCAGGACAAGTGTGTTCCCAGGGTTAGGATACAGTTGTGGAAACCCAATGGGGAAAGCACACTTAGCTAACTCCGGGAAACTTCCCTGGGCGGAATGCAGCCATTCCGTGACCAGCTCACTTCCCAACGATGGTACTCCGCAAAACACATGCATAGACGCTTCATTTAAGTGTTACGGCTGAATTCGGTGCGTCAACACTGTGGAGCACGCAAAAGGTCCTGTTTCACTATGTAGTCGTGTAAGAATGCCCATGCGGAGCCCCAAGAAAGAAGTCTAGAAGACTCTGTGAAACAACACCATGCGGAATGCCGCCTTCAGGTACATGGTGGTTTCGCTACGATAGCGATGTTTGACTTTCACGCGTGAAAGAATACACTGGGTTATATACGCGACTCTGTGTGGGAAGAGTGGGGCAGCGTCATTCCACTAAAGTCACGATGCGCTCTTTCGTAAGGTTAGAACGCCGTTGTGCTGAACAATTTGGGTAGGGCGCTGTGCTCCATCCGAGAAACCACACGGTGAAGGAATGCAGCCGGTAATTAATTCCCCGGTCGTTTCAACACGTTTGTACTCTCGGGGAAAAAGACATGCACGGAGGCTTCCCTTACGTCTTCCATACTCACTTCGGAGCATGAACAATGTGAGGAAGGAAGGCCTCGTTTCCTACAGTCTTGTTTCACTATGCTCGTGGTGCTTCAACGCACAGGCGGAGACCTACGAGGGAAGTTCCGAAGCTCAACTCTGTGAAACAACACTCGTAGACATGCAGCTTCCCCTTACCCGGTGGCTTCACTACGGTAGTGAAGAGTTTGAAGACTCTTGCATGGAAGGAAAAGCTAACGATTCTACACACACCTCCGTGAAGTAACACTGCAGGGAAGGCTACAGTCGACGAACGTCGTGATTTACTGTGTTCGTAGTGTTAGAATACAGTTGTGGTGACCAAAATGGGAAGTGCACTCCGCTTCAGCTGAGAAACCAATCCCTGCAGAATGCAGCCTTCTTCAATTTACCAGGTCGTTTCTCTACGTAGGTCCGTTGGAGCCACGCATGCACGGAGGCTTCTTAGGTGCTTACGTACTCAACTCCATGCGTGAACACTGTGGGGGAACGCGTCATTTAACTAAGGGCATGTTTCACTATGCTAGTAGTGTCAGAATACCCATGCGCCAGAACTATGAGGGAAGTGCAGAAGCTAAACGCAGTGAAACGACACTCTGAGGAACGCAGCATTCGCTTACTTGGTTGGTTCAACACGTTAGCGACGAGGGAAGCCTCGTGCGTGAAAGCCCAAGCTTAGCGACAGGTACACTACTCCGTGAAGGAACACCGGTGGGAGTGCCTCACTCTACTAAAGGCTTGTTTCGCTGTGCTGGTAGTGTCAGAATTCACTTGCTCACTCACTCCCTTATTCACCTAGGAGGGAAGGGCGGAAGGCTCAACTCTGTGCAACAAGTTTGAGACGAGGCGGAAGGTTACGGGCCGCCGCTACCTAGCTGTTTCCTTACGTGATCCATGGTTGAAGACACAGGCCTGGATACATAAGCAAGGGCTTCCAGGCTCAACTCCGTGAGGCAACGCTGTGGGGCAGGCCTCCTTCAACTAATGTGTTCGTTCATTACTGTCTCCCTGTGTGCGCAGCGTTTGAGTACGGTCGAGCAGATCAGGGATTGGAAGTGCACCGGGCTCAATCTGAGAAACCACACTCTGCGGAAAGCAAGCTTTCACGTCAGAGGTGGTTTCACTACGTTCGTACTCTTGGCAAACTCGTGCGTGGAGGCTACGGTAAGGCCTGCCAAATTCAACTCGGTGCTTCAGCATTGACGGGGAGCTCCTCCTTCAACTGAGGTCTTGTTTCCCCTCTGCTAGCTGTATGAAAACCCAAAAGCGGAGACACAGGTGGGACGGGCAGGAGCGTCGAGTCTGTGAAACAACACCGAGCGGAATGCAACAGTCAGTTCCCTGATGGTTTCACTGAGTTGGAAGTGGATCGAGATGCCGTCCTGGAGGCATAAGCGAAGGGTGGTTAAATTCTCAACCCTCTGAAGGCACATAGTGGCGCAGCACTCTTTCAACTGGCCTCGCGATTCCCTGTGCTCTGCGTGGTAGATTACCGCTGTGCAGAGCACAGCGAGAGGTGCACTACGCACAGTTTGAGACACCACGGTCTGCGGGGCGCAGCATCCGAGTCCCACGTCGTTTGAGTCCAATGGTATTCTTTGAAGACTCACGCATGGAAGCGTCAGTTAAGTGTTCCCTACTCCCCTGGTAGCCCGAACACTGTGGGGAACGGCTCATTCAACTTAGTGTTATTTCCCTATGCTAGTCTCGTTTTATAACCACGCGTCAACCTATGAGGGATGTGCAGAGACTTCACTCTGTGAAAACGACACTGTTCGCCATGCAGCTCTCACTTACCTGGGTGTTCCACCACATTAGCGTAGTCTGACGACTCATGCGTTGATGAAGAGGCTTAGAGTCCTGTACTCAAATCTGTGAAGGAACGTTGTGGGGCAGGCCTCATTCAACGAAGGGCATGACGAATGTATTCCCAGGGGTAGAATACAGTTGTGGAAACCCAATGGGGAAAGTGCACGTGGCTAACTCCGAGAAACTTCGCTCGGCGGAATACACCCATTCAATGACCAGGTCATTTCACCACGTTGGTACTCTAGAAAACCCATGGCATAGGCGCCTCATTTAAGTGTTCCGTACGCAATTCGGTGAGTAAACACTGCGGAGAACGCCATAAGGTCCTGTTCCCCTATGTAGTCGTGTAAGAATGCCCATGCGGAGACACAAGAAAGAAGTCTAGACGACTCTGTGAAACAACACTCTGCGGAATGCAGCCTTCAGGTACATGGTTGTTTCGCTACGATAGCGATGTTTGACTTTCATGCGTGAAAGAATACACTAAGTGTTATATACGCGACTCTGTGTGGGAAGAGTGTGGGGCAGCGTCATTCCACTAAAGTCACGATACACTCTTTCGTAGGGTGAGAATACAGTTGTGGAGACCAATGTGGGTCGCGTGCTGTGCTCAAGCAGAGAAACCCTTCTATGTAGATCAACTGTATGCCATAACACTAGGCGGAAGGCTACGGGCCGCTACCTAGTTGTGCCACTACGTGATTCACTGTGTTCGTCGTGGTAGATTACAGTTGTGCAGACTACTGTGAGAAGTGCACTAGGCGCAGGTTGAGAAAGCACGGTCTGCGGGGATGCAGCATCCGAGTCCCACGTCGTTTGAGTCCAATGGTAATCTTTGAAGACTCACGCATGGAAACGTCAGTTAAGTGTTCCATACTCCCCGGGTAGCCCGAACACTGTGGGGAACGGCTCATTCAACTTAGGTTGTTTCACTATGCCAGCCGCGTTTTAATAACCACGCGGCAACCTATGCGGGAAGTGCAGAAACGCCACTGTGTGAAACGGCAGTATTCGGAATGCAGCTCTCACTTACCTCGCTGTTCCACCACACTAGAGTAGTCTGACGACTCATGCATGGATGAAGAAGCTAAGTGTCCTATACTCAAATCTGTGAAGGAACATTGTGGGGCAGGCCTCATTCAACTAACGGCAGGACAAGTGTGTTCCCAGGGTTAGAATACAGTTGTGGAAACCAAATGGGGAAAGCGCACTTAGCTAACTCCGGGAAACTTCCCTGGGCGGAATGCAGCCATTCCGTGACCAGCTCACTTCCCAACGATGGTACTCCGCAAAACACATGCATAGACGCTTCATTTAAGTGTTACGGCTGAATTCGGTGCGTCAACACTGTGGAGCACGCAAAAGGTCCTGTTTCACTATGTAGTCGTGTAAGAATGCCCATGCGGAGCCCCAAGAAAGAAGTCTAGAAGACTCTGTGAAACAACACCATGCGGAATGCCGCCTTCAGGTACATGGTGGTTTCGCTACGATAGCGATGTTTGACTTTCACGCGTGAAAGAATACACTGGGTTATATACGCGACTCTGTGTGGGAAGAGTGTGGGGCAGCGTCATTCCACTAAAGTCACGATGCGCTCTTTCGTAAGGTTAGAACGCCGTTGTGCTGAACAATTTGGGTAGGGCGCTGTGCTCCATCCGAGAAACCACACGGTGAAGGAATGCAGCCGGTAATTAATTCCCCGGTCGTTTCAACACGTTTGTACTCTCGGGGAAAAAGACATGCACGGAGGCTTCCCTTACGTCTTCCATACTCACTTCGGAGCATGAACAATGTGAGGAAGGAAGGCCTCGTTTCCTACAGTCTTGTTTCACTATGCTCGTGGTGCTTCAACGCACAGGCGGAGACCTACGAGGGAAGTTCCGAAGCTCAACTCTGTGAAACAACACTCGTAGAAATGCAGCTTCCCCTTACCCGGTGGCTTCACTACGGTAGTGAAGAGTTTGAAGACTCTTGCATGGAAGGAAAAGCTAACGATTCTACACACACCTCCGTGAAGTAACACTGCAGGGAAGGCTACAGTCGACGAACGTCGTGATTTACTGTGTTCGTAGTGTTAGAATACAGTTGTGGTGACCAAAATGGGAAGTGCACTCCGCTTCAGCTGAGAAACCAATCCCTGCAGAATGCAGCCTTCTTCAATTTACCAGGTCGTTTCTCTACGTAGGTCCGTTGGAGCCACGCATGCACGGAGGCTTCTTAGGTGCTTACGTACTCAACTCCATGCGTGAACACTGTGGGGGAACACGTCATTTAACTAAGGGCATGTTTCACTATGCTAGTAGTGTCAGAATACCCATGCGCCAGAACTATGAGGGAAGTGCAGAAGCTAAACGCAGTGAAACGACACTCTGAGGAACGCAGCATTCGCTTACTTGGTTGGTTCAACACGTTAGCGACGAGGGAAGCCTCGTGCGTGAAAGCCCAAGCTTAGCGACAGGTACACTACTCCATGAAGGAACACCGGTGGGAGTGCCTCACTCTACTAAAGGCTTGTTTCGCTGTGCTGGTAGTGTCAGAATTCACTTGCTCACTCACTCCCTTATTCACCTAGGAGGGAAGGGCAGAAGGCTCAACTCTGTGCAACAAGTTTGAGACGAGGCGGAAGGTTACGGGCCGCCGCTACCTAGCTGTTTCCTTACGTGATCCATGGTTGAAGACACAGGCCTGGATACATAAGCAAGGGCTTCCAGGCTCAACTCCGTGAGGCAACGCTGTGGGGCAGGCCTCCTTCAACTAATGTGTTCGTTCATTACTGTCTCCCTGTGTGCGCAGCGTTTGAGTACGGTCGAGCAGATCAGGGATTGGAAGTGCACCGGGCTCAATCTGAGAAACCACACTCTGCGGAAAGCAAGCTTTCACGTCAGAGGTGGTTTCACTACGTTCGTACTCTTGGCAAACTCGCGCGTGGAGGCTACGGTAAGGCCTGCCAAATTCAACTCGGTGCTTCAGCATTGACGGGGAGCTCCTCCTTCAACTGAGGTCTTGTTTCCCCTCTGCTAGCTGTATGAAAACCCAAAAGCGGAGACACAGGTGGGACGGGCAGGAGCGTCGAGTCTGTGAAACAACACCGAGCGGAATGCAACAGTCAGTTCCCTGATGGTTTCACTGAGTTGGAAGTGGATCGAGATGCCGTCCTGGAGGCATAAGCGAAGGGTGGTTAAATTCTCAACCCTCTGAAGGCACATAGTGGCGCAGCACTCTTTCAACTGGCCTCGCGATTCCCTGTGCTCTGCGTGGTAGATTACCGCTGTGCAGAGCACAGCGAGAGGTGCACTACGCACAGTTTGAGACACCACGGTCTGCGGGGCGCAGCATCCGAGTCCCACGTCGTTTGAGTCCAATGGTATTCTTTGAAGACTCACGCATGGAAGCGTCAGTTAAGTGTTCCCTACTCCCCTGGTAGCCCGAACACTGTGGGGAACGGCTCATTCAACTTAGGTTGTTTCACTATGCCAGCCGCGTTTTAATAACCACGCGGCAACCTATGCGGGAAGTGCAGAAACGCCACTGTGTGAAACGGCAGTATTCGGAATGCAGCTCTCACTTACCTCGCTGTTCCACCACACTAGAGTAGTCTGACGACTCATGCGTGGATGAAGAAGCTAAGTGTCCTATACTCAAATCTGTGAAGGAACATTGTGGGGCAGGCCTCATTCAACTAACGGCAGGACAAGTGTGTTCCCAGGGTTAGGATACAGTTGTG
The DNA here is from genome assembly GCA_017311185.1 of Proteles cristata cristata. Taxonomy (NCBI): domain Eukaryota; kingdom Metazoa; phylum Chordata; class Mammalia; order Carnivora; family Hyaenidae; genus Proteles; species Proteles cristata. The sequence continues at coordinate 17,326 of JAESUZ010001250.1, forward strand.
GAAACCCAATGGGGAAAGCACACTTAGCTAACTCCGGGAAACTTCCCTGGGCGGAATGCAGCCATTCCGTGACCAGCTCACTTCCCAACGATGGTACTCCGCAAAACACATGCATAGACGCTTCATTTAAGTGTTACGGCTGAATTCGGTGCGTCAACACTGTGGAGCACGCAAAAAGGTCCTGTTTCACTATGTAGTCGTGTAAGAATGCCCATGCGGAGCCCCAAGAAAGAAGTCTAGAAGACTCTGTGAAACAACACCATGCGGAATGCCGCCTTCAGGTACATGGTGGTTTCGCTACGATAGCGATGTTTGACTTTCACGCGTGAAAGAATACACTGGGTTATATACGCGACTCTGTGTGGGAAGAGTGGGGCAGCGTCATTCCACTAAAGTCACGATGCGCTCTTTCGTAAGGTTAGAACGCCGTTGTGCTGAACAATTTGGGTAGGGCGCTGTGCTCCATCCGAGAAACCACACGGTGAAGGAATGCAGCCGGTAATTAATTCCCCGGTCGTTTCAACACGTTTGTACTCTCGGGGAAAAAGACATGCACGGAGGCTTCCCTTACGTCTTCCATACTCACTTCGGAGCATGAACAATGTGAGGAAGGAAGGCCTCGTTTCCTACAGTCTTGTTTCACTATGCTCGTGGTGCTTCAACGCACAGGCGGAGACCTACGAGGGAAGTTCCGAAGCTCAACTCTGTGAAACAACACTCGTAGACATGCAGCTTCCCCTTACCCGGTGGCTTCACTACGGTAGTGAAGAGTTTGAAGACTCTTGCATGGAAGGAAAAGCTAACGATTCTACACACACCTCCGTGAAGTAACACTGCAGGGAAGGCTACAGTCGACGAACGTCGTGATTTACTGTGTTCGTAGTGTTAGAATACAGTTGTGGTGACCAAAATGGGAAGTGCACTCCGCTTCAGCTGAGAAACCAATCCCTGCAGAATGCAGCCTTCTTCAATTTACCAGGTCGTTACTCTACGTAGGTCCGTTGGAGCCACGCATGCACGGAGGCTTCTTAGGTGCTTACGTACTCAACTCCATGCGTGAACACTGTGGGGGAACGCGTCATTTAACTAAGGGCATGTTTCACTATGCTAGTAGTGTCAGAATACCCATGCGCCAGAACTATGAGGGAAGTGCAGAAGCTAAACGCAGTGAAACGACACTCTGAGGAACGCAGCATTCGCTTACTTGGTTGGTTCAACACGTTAGCGACGAGGGAAGCCTCGTGCGTGAAAGCCCAAGCTTAGCGACACGTACACTACTCCGTGAAGGAACACCGGTGGGAGTGCCTCACTCTACTAAAGGCTTGTTTCGCTGTGCTGGTAGTGTCAGAATTCGCTTGCTCACTCACTCCCTTATTCACCTAGGAGGGAAGGGCGGAAGGCTCAACTCTGTGCAACAAGTTTGAGACGAGGCGGAAGGTTACGGGCCGCCGCTACCTAGCTGTTTCCTTACGTGATCCATGGTTGAAGACACAGGCCTGGATACATAAGCAAGGGCTTCCAGGCTCAACTCCGTGAGGCAACGCTGTGGGGCAGGCCTCCTTCAACTAATGTGTTCGTTCATTACTGTCTCCCTGTGTGCGCAGCGTTTGAGTACGGTCGAGCAGATCAGGGATTGGAAGTGCACCGGGCTCAATCTGAGAAACCACACTCTGCGGAAAGCAAGCTTTCACGTCAGAGGTGGTTTCACTACGTTCGTACTCTTGGCAAACTCGCGCGTGGAGGCTACGGTAAGGCCTGCCAAATTCAACTCGGTGCTTCAGCATTGACGGGGAGCTCCTCCTTCAACTGAGGTCTTGTTTCCCCTCTGCTAGCTGTATGAAAACCCAAAAGCGGAGACACAGGTGGGACGGGCAGGAGCGTCGAGTCTGTGAAACAACACCGAGCGGAATGCAACAGTCAGTTCCCTGATGGTTTCACTGAGTTGGAAGTGGATCGAGATGCCGTCCTGGAGGCATAAGCGAAGGGTGGTTAAATTCTCAACCCTCTGAAGGCACATAGTGGCGCAGCACTCTTTCAACTGGCCTCGCGATTCCCTGTGCTCTGCGTGGTAGATTACCGCTGTGCAGAGCACAGCGAGAGGTGCACTAGGCGCAGGTTGAGAAAGCACGGTCTGCGGGGATGCAGCATCCGAGTCCCACGTCGTTTGAGTCCAATGGTAATCTTTGAAGACTCACGCATGGAAACGTCAGTTAAGTGTTCCATACTCCCCTGGTAGCCCGAACACTGTGGGGAACGGCTCATTCAACTTAGGTTGTTTCACTATGCCAGCCGCGTTTTAATAACCACGCGGCAACCTATGCGGGAAGTGCAGAAACGCCACTGTGTGAAACGGCAGTATTCGGAATGCAGCTCTCACTTACCTCGCTGTTCCACCACACTAGAGTAGTCTGACGACTCATGCGTGGATGAAGAAGCTAAGTGTCCTATACTCAAATCTGTGAAGGAACATTGTGGGGCAGGCCTCATTCAACTAACGGCAGGACAAGTGTGTTCCCAGGGTTAGGATACAGTTGTGGAAACCCAATGGGGAAAGCACACTTAGCTAACTCCGGGAAACTTCCCTGGGCGGAATGCAGCCATTCCGTGACCAGCTCACTTCCCAACGATGGTACTCCGCAAAACACATGCATAGACGCTTCATTTAAGTGTTACGGCTGAATTCGGTGCGTCAACACTGTGGAGCACGCAAAAAGGTCCTGTTTCACTATGTAGTCGTGTAAGAATGCCCATGCGGAGCCCCAAGAAAGAAGTCTAGAAGACTCTGTGAAACAACACCATGCGGAATGCCGCCTTCAGGTACATGGTGGTTTCGCTACGATAGCGATGTTTGACTTTCACGCGTGAAAGAATACACTGGGTTATATACGCGACTCTGTGTGGGAAGAGTGTGGGGCAGCGTCATTCCACTAAAGTCACGATGCGCTCTTTCGTAAGGTTAGAACGCCGTTGTGCTGAACAATTTGGGTAGGGCGCTGTGCTCCATCCGAGAAACCACACGGTGAAGGAATGCAGCCGGTAATTAATTCCCCGGTCGTTTCAACACGTTTGTACTCTCGGGGAAAAAGACATGCACGGAGGCTTCCCTTACGTCTTCCATACTCACTTCGGAGCATGAACAATGTGAGGAAGGAAGGCCTCGTTTCCTACAGTCTTGTTTCACTATGCTCGTGGTGCTTCAACGCACAGGCGGAGACCTACGAGGGAAGTTCCGAAGCTCAACTCTGTGAAACAACACTCGTAGACATGCAGCTTCCCCTTACCCGGTGGCTTCACTACGGTAGTGAAGAGTTTGAAGACTCTTGCATGGAAGGAAAAGCTAACGATTCTACACACACCTCCGTGAAGTAACACTGCAGGGAAGGCTACAGTCGACGAACGTCGTGATTTACTGTGTTCGTAGTGTTAGAATACAGTTGTGGTGACCAAAATGGGAAGTGCACTCCGCTTCAGCTGAGAAACCAATCCCTGCAGAATGCAGCCTTCTTCAATTTACCAGGTCGTTTCTCTACGTAGGTCCGTTGGAGCCACGCATGCACGGAGGCTTCTTAGGTGCTTACGTACTCAACTCCATGCGTGAACACTGTGGGGGAACGCGTCATTTAACTAAGGGCATGTTTCACTATGCTAGTAGTGTCAGAATACCCATGCGCCAGAACTATGAGGGAAGTGCAGAAGCTAAACGCAGTGAAACGACACTCTGAGGAACGCAGCATTCGCTTACTTGGTTGGTTCAACACGTTAGCGACGAGGGAAGCCTCGTGCGTGAAAGCCCAAGCTTAGCGACACGTACACTACTCCGTGAAGGAACACCGGTGGGAGTGCCTCACTCTACTAAAGGCTTGTTTCGCTGTGCTGGTAGTGTCAGAATTCACTTGCTCACTCACTCCCTTATTCACCTAGGAGGGAAGGGCGGAAGGCTCAACTCTGTGCAACAAGTTTGAGACGAGGCGGAAGGTTACGGGCCGCCGCTACCTAGCTGTTTCCTTACGTGATCCATGGTTGAAGACACAGGCCTGGATACATAAGCAAGGGCTTCCAGGCTCAACTCCGTGAGGCAACGCTGTGGGGCAGGCCTCCTTCAACTAATGTGTTCGTTCATTACTGTCTCCCTGTGTGCGCAGCGTTTGAGTACGGTCGAGCAGATCAGGGATTGGAAGTGCACCGGGCTCAATCTGAGAAACCACACTCTGCGGAAAGCAAGCTTTCACGTCAGAGGTGGTTTCACTACGTTCGTACTCTTGGCAAACTCGCGCGTGGAGGCTACGGTAAGGCCTGCCAAATTCAACTCGGTGCTTCAGCATTGACGGGGAGCTCCTCCTTCAACTGAGGTCTTGTTTCCCCTCTGCTAGCTGTATGAAAACCCAAAAGCGGAGACACAGGTGGGACGGGCAGGAGCGTCGAGTCTGTGAAACAACACCGAGCGGAATGCAACAGTCAGTTCCCTGATGGTTTCACTGAGTTGGAAGTGGATCGAGATGCCGTCTTGGAGGCATAAGCGAAGGGTGGTTAAATTCTCAACCCTCTGAAGGCACACAGTGGCGCAGCACTCTTTCAACTGGCCTCGCGATTCCCTGTGCTCTGCGTGGTAGATTACCGCTGTGCAGAGCACAGCGAGAGGTGCACTACGCACAGTTTGAGACACCACGGTCTGCGGGGCGCAGCATCCGAGTCCCACGTCGTTTGAGTCCAATGGTATTCTTTGAAGACTCACGCATGGAAGCGTCAGTTAAGTGTTCCCTACTCCCCTGGTAGCCCGAACACTGTGGGGAACGGCTCATTCAACTTAGTGTTATTTCCCTATGCTAGTCTCGTTTTATAACCACGCGTCAACCTATGAGGGATGTGCAGAGACTTCACTCTGTGAAAACGACACTGTTCGCCATGCAGCTCTCACTTACCTGGGTGTTCCACCACATTAGCGTAGTCTGACGACTCATGCGTCGATGAAGAGGCTTAGAGTCCTGTACTCAAATCTGTGAAGGAACGTTGTGGGGCAGGCCTCATTCAACGAAGGGCATGACGAATGTATTCCCAGGGGTAGAATACAGTTGTGGAAACCCAATGGGGAAAGTGCACGTGGCTAACTCCGAGAAACTTCGCTCGGCGGAATACACCCATTCAATGACCAGGTCATTTCACCACGTTGGTACTCTAGAAAACCCATGGCATAGGTGCCTCATTTAAGTGTTACGTACTCAATGCGGTGCGTACACACAGTGGAGAACGCCATAAGGTCCTGTTTGCCTGTGTAGTCGTGTAAGGGCATGACGAGTGTATTCCCAGGGGTAGAATACAGTTGTGGAAACCCAATGGGGAAAGTGCACGTGGCTAACTCCGAGAAACTTCGCTCGGCGGAATACACCCATTCAATGACCAGGTCATTTCACCACGTTGGTACTCTAGAAAACCCATGGCATAGGCGCCTCATTTAAGTGTTCCGTACGCAATTCGGTGAGTAAACACTGCGGAGAACGCCATAAGGTCCTGTTCCCCTATGTAGTCGTGTAAGAATGCCCATGCGGAGACACAAGAAAGAAGTCTAGACGACTCTGTGAAACAACACTCTGCGGAATGCAGCCTTCAGGTACATGGTGGTTTCGCTACGATAGCGATGTTTGACTTTCATGCGTGAAAGAATACACTAAGTGTTATATACGCGACTCTGTGTGGGAAGAGTGTGGGGCAGCGTCATTCCACTAAAGTCACGATACACTCTTTCGTAGGGTGAGAATACAGTTGTGGAGACCAATGTGGGTCGCGTGCTGTGCTCAAGCAGAGAAACCCTTCTATGTAGATCAACTGTATGCCATAACACTAGGCGGAAGGCTACGGGCCGCTACCTAGTTGTGCCACTACGTGATTCACTGTGTTCGTCGTGGTAGGTTACAGTTGTGCAGACTACTGTGAGAAGTGCACTAGGCGCAGGTTGAGAAAGCACGGTCTGCGGGGATGCAGCATCCGAGTCCCACGTCGTTTGAGTCCAATGGTAATCTTTGAAGACTCACGCATGGAAACGTCAGTTAAGTGTTCCATACTCCCCTGGTAGCCCGAACACTGTGGGGAACGGCTCATTCAACTTAGGTTGTTTCACTATGCCAGCCGCGTTTTAATAACCACGCGGCAACCTATGCGGGAAGTGCAGAAACGCCACTGTGTGAAACGGCAGTATTCGGAATGCAGCTCTCACTTACCTCGCTGTTCCACCACACTAGAGTAGTCTGACGACTCATGCGTGGATGAAGAAGCTAAGTGTCCTATACTCAAATCTGTGAAGGAACATTGTGGGGCAGGCCTCATTCAACTAACGGCAGGACAAGTGTGTTCCCAGGGTTAGGATACAGTTGTGGAAACCCAATGGGGAAAGCACACTTAGCTAACTCCGGGAAACTTCCCTGGGCGGAATGCAGCCATTCCGTGACCAGCTCACTTCCCAACGATGGTACTCCGCAAAACACATGCATAGACGCTTCATTTAAGTGTTACGGCTGAATTTGGTGCGTCAACACTGTGGAGCACGCAAAAAGGTCCTGTTTCACTATGTAGTCGTGTAAGAATGCCCATGCGGAGCCCCAAGAAAGAAGTCTAGAAGACTCTGTGAAACAACACCATGCGGAATGCCGCCTTCAGGTACATGGTGGTTTCGCTACGATAGCGATGTTTGACTTTCACGCGTGAAAGAATACACTGGGTTATATACGCGACTCTGTGTGGGAAGAGTGTGGGGCAGCGTCATTCCACTAAAGTCACGATGCGCTCTTTCGTAAGGTTAGAACGCCGTTGTGCTGAACAATTTGGGTAGGGCGCTGTGCTCCATCCGAGAAACCACACGGTGAAGGAATGCAGCCGGTAATTAATTCCCCGGTCGTTTCAACACGTTTGTACTCTCGGGGAAAAAGACATGCACGGAGGCTTCCCTTACGTCTTCCATACTCACTTCGGAGCATGAACAATGTGAGGAAGGAAGGCCTCGTTTCCTACAGTCTTGTTTCACTATGCTCGTGGTGCTTCAACGCACAGGCGGAGACCTACGAGGGAAGTTCCGAAGCTCAACTCTGTGAAACAACACTCGTAGACATGCAGCTTCCCCTTACCCGGTGGCTTCACTACGGTAGTGAAGAGTTTGAAGACTCTTGCATGGAAGGAAAAGCTAACGATTCTACACACACCTCCGTGAAGTAACACTGCAGGGAAGGCTACAGTCGACGAACGTCGTGATTTACTGTGTTCGTAGTGTTAGAATACAGTTGTGGTGACCAAAATGGGAAGTGCACTCCGCTTCAGCTGAGAAACCAATCCCTGCAGAATGCAGCCTTCTTCAATTTACCAGGTCGTTTCTCTACGTAGGTCCGTTGGAGCCACGCATGCACGGAGGCTTCTTAGGTGCTTACGTACTCAACTCCATGCGTGAACACTGTGGGGGAACGCGTCATTTAACTAAGGGCATGTTTCACTATGCTAGTAGTGTCAGAATACCCATGCGCCAGAACTATGAGGGAAGTGCAGAAGCTAAACGCAGTGAAACGACACTCTGAGGAACGCAGCATTCGCTTACTTGGTTGGTTCAACACGTTAGCGACGAGGGAAGCCTCGTGCGTGAAAGCCCAAGCTTAGCGACAGGTACACTACTCCGTGAAGGAACACCGGTGGGAGTGCCTCACTCTACTAAAGGCTTGTTTCGCTGTGCTGGTAGTGTCAGAATTCACTTGCTCACTCACTCCCTTATTCACCTAGGAGGGAAGGGCGGAAGGCTCAACTCTGTGCAACAAGTTTGAGACGAGGCGGAAGGTTACGGGCCGCCGCTACCTAGCTGTTTCCTTACGTGATCCATGGTTGAAGACACAGGCCTGGATACATAAGCAAGGGCTTCCAGGCTCAACTCCGTGAGGCAACGCTGTGGGGCAGGCCTCCTTCAACTAATGTGTTCGTTCATTACTGTCTCCCTGTGTGCGCAGCGTTTGAGTACGGTCGAGCAGATCAGGGATTGGAAGTGCACCGGGCTCAATCTGAGAAACCACACTCTGCGGAAAGCAAGCTTTCACGTCAGAGGTGGTTTCACTACGTTCGTACTCTTGGCAAACTCGCGCGTGGAGGCTACGGTAAGGCCTGCCAAATTCAACTCGGTGCTTCAGCATTGACGGGGAGCTCCTCCTTCAACTGAGGTCTTGTTTCCCCTCTGCTAGCTGTATGAAAACCCAAAAGCGGAGACACAGGTGGGACGGGCAGGAGCGTCGAGTCTGTGAAACAACACCGAGCGGAATGCAACAGTCAGTTCCCTGATGGTTTCACTGAGTTGGAAGTGGATCGAGATGCCGTCCTGGAGGCATAAGCGAAGGGTGGTTAAATTCTCAACCCTCTGAAGGCACATAGTGGCGCAGCACTCTTTCAACTGGCCTCGCGATTCCCTGTGCTCTGCGTGGTAGATTACCGCTGTGCAGAGCACAGCGAGAGGTGCACTACGCACAGTTTGAGACACCACGGTCTGCGGGGCGCAGCATCCGAGTCCCACGTCGTTTGAGTCCAATGGTATTCTTTGAAGACTCACGCATGGAAGCGTCAGTTAAGTGTTCCCTACTCCCCTGGTAGCCCGAACACTGTGGGGAACGGCTCATTCAACTTAGTGTTATTTCCCTATGCTAGTCTCGTTTTATAACCACGCGTCAACCTATGAGGGATGTGCAGAGACTTCACTCTGTGAAAACGACACTGTTCGCCATGCAGCTCTCACTTACCTGGGTGTTCCACCACATTAGCGTAGTCTGACGACTCATGCGTCGATGAAGAGGCTTAGAGTCCTGTACTCAAATCTGTGAAGGAACGTTGTGGGGCAGGCCTCATTCAACGAAGGGCATGACGAATGTATTCCCAGGGGTAGAATACAGTTGTGGAAACCCAATGGGGAAAGTGCACGTGGCTAACTCCGAGAAACTTCGCTCGGCGGAATACACCCATTCAATGACCAGGTCATTTCACCACGTTGGTACTCTAGAAAACCCATGGCATAGGCGCCTCATTTAAGTGTTACGTACTCAATGCGGTGCGTACACACAGTGGAGAACGCCATAAGGTCCTGTTTGCCTGTGTAGTCGTGTAAGGGCATGACGAGTGTATTCCCAGGGGTAGAATACAGTTGTGGAAACCCAATGGGGAAAGTGCACGTGGCTAACTCCGAGAAACTTCGCTCGGCGGAATACACCCATTCAATGACCAGGTCATTTCACCACGTTGGTACTCTAGAAAACCCATGGCATAGGCGCCTCATTTAAGTGTTCCGTACGCAATTCGGTGAGTAAACACTGCGGAGAACGCCATAAGGTCCTGTTCCCCTATGTAGTCGTGTAAGAATGCCCATGCGGAGACACAAGAAAGAAGTCTAGACGACTCTGTGAAACAACACTCTGCGGAATGCAGCCTTCAGGTACATGGTTGTTTCGCTACGATAGCGATGTTTGACTTTCATGCGTGAAAGAATACACTAAGTGTTATATACGCGACTCTGTGTGGGAAGAGTGTGGGGCAGCGTCATTCCACTAAAGTCACGATACACTCTTTCGTAGGGTGAGAATACAGTTGTGGAGACCAATGTGGGTCGCGTGCTGTGCTCAAGCAGAGAAACCCTTCTATGTAGATCAACTGTATGCCATAACACTAGGCGGAAGGCTACGGGCCGCTACCTAGTTGTGCCACTACGTGATTCACTGTGTTCGTCGTGGTAGGTTACAGTTGTGCAGACTACTGTGAGAAGTGCACTAGGCGCAGGTTGAGAAAGCACGGTCTGCGGGGATGCAGCATCCGAGTCCCACGTCGTTTGAGTCCAATGGTAATCTTTGAAGACTCACGCATGGAAACGTCAGTTAAGTGTTCCATACTCCCCTGGTAGCCCGAACACTGTGGGGAACGGCTCATTCAACTTAGGTTGTTTCACTATGCCAGCCGCGTTTTAATACCACGCGGCAACCTATGCGGGAAGTGCAGAAATGCCACTGTGTGAAACGGCAGTATTCGGAATGCAGCTCTCACTTACCTCGCTGTTCCACCACACTAGAGTAGTCTGACGACTCATGCGTGGATGAAGAAGCTAAGTGTCCTATCCTCAAATCTGTGAAGGAACATTGTGGGGCAGGCCTCATTCAACTAACGGCAGGACAAGTGTGTTCCCAGGGTTAGGATACAGTTGTGGAAACCCAATGGGGAAAGCACACTTAGCTAACTCCGGGAAACTTCCCTGGGCGGAATGCAGCCATTCCGTGACCAGCTCACTTCCCAACGATGGTACTCCGCAAAACACATGCATAGACGCTTCATTTAAGTGTTACGGCTGAATTCGGTGCGTCAACACTGTGGAGCACGCAAAAAGGTCCTGTTTCACTATGTAGTCGTGTAAGAATGCCCATGCGGAGCCCCAAGAAAGAAGTCTAGAAGACTCTGTGAAACAACACCATGCGGAATGCCGCCTTCAGGTACATGGTGGTTTCGCTACGATAGCGATGTTTGACTTTCACGCGTGAAAGAATACACTGGGTTATATACGCGACTCTGTGTGGGAAGAGTGTGGGGCAGCGTCATTCCACTAAAGTCACGATGCGCTCTTTCGTAAGGTTAGAACGCCGTTGTGCTGAACAATTTGGGTAGGGCGCTGTGCTCCCTCCGAGAAACCACACGGTGAAGGAATGCAGCCGGTAATTAATTCCCCGGTCGTTTCAACACGTTTGTACTCTCGGGGAAAAGACATGCACGGAGGCTTCCCTTACGTCTTCCATACTCACTTCGGAGCATGAACAATG